>JAYKAV010002975.1:0-13299 GCA_035582835.1 Phoebastria nigripes | reverse complement strand
CCCCAAACAAACAAACAAACAAACAAAACAACAAACCCTAAAAAAATTCAGGAATTTGGGCAGACTTTCATCTTCAATTTAAGATATCTCAACTGATTATAGGATAAAATGACTTACCAGAAACATGTGGTTTTGAGTAAGCTTGTTGCTCATGACGGTGTACTGTTGCTTTTAATAATAAATCACATACCCATGATGTACATCCCTGTTCATCCATTCCGAGGTTGTGCCTCATTCTACAGTGTATCTAAGAGTAAGTGAAGATTGGTAACAAAACATAAGATAGTACAGTGAACAATCCAGATTAAGGTAATCCAAGGGAACTTTTTGGCTGTTTCCTTTATTATGTGAGGTGCTGGAACAAGACCTCTGGTAGAATTAAAGTTTTCTTATACTAAATTGCCTTTCATTTTTCGAGGTTTTAATCAGCAGCAGATGAAGCTCAGAAACTCACAGGAATTAGTCCAATTATGTTTCTTCCACAAAGCCAGTGAAACCATCAGTAAATGACTTTGTTATATAGCATTTTATGTCCATATACACAATATTTTGGTTGTCCTGAAGACAGATCTGGTTCCACTGAGTGAAATTTCAGTGGGAAATTAAACCTATAAAGCCCCTCAGGCTAACTTCTCACTAACAAATACTGCTGAAGAAGCTAGTGATTAAGATAGTCAAAAGGAATGAGCTAGGTGAAACTATGGCCCCATCATGATCAGTGAAATTTCTCCCCCGATGTCAATGAAGTCAAGAGTTCAAAATTTCAGTACAAAACCTGTATTTAGCCATTATTGTGAAGGATTAAAATATAACCATAGGGCCTAAACTTATTTGCATTAAAGACAATGGCAAAACTCAAACTGATTTTAAAGAAACACCTTCCAACAATTCCCGCAAGATCAGTACAGAAAAACAATTTATTGGTCCATGCCATATGAAATAATTCAGACTTTTTTACAGTGCTTCCCACTTCTATTGGATTGGCAGGTCAGAGATTACGCTGTGAACATCTTTATTTCCACAGCTCTGGTCCAAACTTAGTTGGTTCTTCCAGCCCTCAGCATTCCAGACCTGTCACCAGTAAAGAGAGTAAAGGAATATTAAATTAAAATGGGAGCTATGCATTTATCAGCTTTGCCTCTGTCATGAAGCGGTCTGATCTGGCACCTCTGGAAGCCTCTTCTTTTTATGTTATGAAAGCTGAAGTGGCCCACATAACAAGCAGCCAAATTCTCAGTCTTTTAGTTACTTTTAAACTAAGTTTTAACAGGACTGTCAAGCACCACATGCAGTATGTCAGTTAACACTGTGGAGTAAAATCGACAAAGAGCACTTTATGTACCTTCAGAGCAAGTATATCTTTACCAACACTTTTGAGCTATTTTAGGTTTGTAAGCTGCAAGTATCTCCTGCTCTCAGATTTGATAACAGTAGAACCAAGACTAGAGATGAGTAGCACCTGGCAATTAATAATCTGGCCAGTCTGCAGTCTTTAATAAGCAGAATGATAAAGGTTTAAAATGTCCCGACTTGAGCAATCCCTTCTCCAAATACTGAGAAGTATTTGTTTCACAGTTGAAGGCAGGCTTGCTTCCCCCGCCTTTAATGTTATGTAAAGATCTCTTAGAAGCACGTGAAAAATCAGAGAAGGGTAATCCTGAGATGAAATACATAAAAAGTAACAGAATTCTTTGTGTCAGTTGCCAAAAATGAAAATCCTCCYATAATTTTCTGAAAGTAAATGACTTTCAGAATGCTTTAATTGTTCCTTTCAACATCACTTTCTTCTCATCATGTCCCAGAACAGCAAAACCTCTGCATATGCTGTGGTTAACTTTTAAGAACCAGTCACTGAGATGAAAGTGAAATGACAAAAGTGGCATTTTAAGAATTCTCTAGCTTTTCTTGTAGTGTTTCCATTTAATAACATCTGCTACTCATAAATCATGAAAGAAACCTCTAATGCCTGTAATACCAATACATGGTGGAAAGCAAGTCTTTCACCTCTTGCAGGTAGGCAAATACTTTCATGTTAAAGTAATAAAAGCAGAATATTAATCTCTTCCTGCCTATTTGCTAACGCAGTCTGACCTCAGCATTCCTGGCACCGGGGACTGTAAGGTGGCCCACCCTGACTGCTGTGACGCTGACCTGCAGTCAGCACTATGTCCACACTCAGTCTGCTGCACTTCATGTACCAAACCTAATCTGTGCTCACATTGCTCTGCCGGCAGCGTGCAGACAAGCAGCTGGTGCCAGGACTGTTCTTGCTGCCTTGGGTGCTGGGCTGTGATTTATCCTCCTCAATCGCTCTCCGCTGTGCATCAAAAAATTGTGCTCTTTTTTGACAGCAGCACGTGGGAAGTTCTGCTCATCACCTTTTGTCTGTGTCTGAGTGACTTGCCTGTGGCACGCAGGTGTGTTGGGTAGAAGATGATTTCATTTTGCTGACCATCATGGTGATTCCAGCAGTTCCCTATACATATATATATTTAGATATAAATATAGCTGAACACTAAAAGAGAGTTGTGAATTTCAGTCCCTACGTATAACCTTAGAGAGACACACCAACAATCTATTAAGTAATAGATTCAGATGTAGACAGCCAAGCCTGTGTCTCTTGCCTTAAAAACACCATTAGGCTTTGGGGTATCATCAGAAAAAAGTGTGTGAGGGGTTATAAAACACTAAAGGGAAATCTTGTCCATGAGATGTGACTGATGAAAGAGTAAGAGAAATTGGTGTTGCTGTCGGTAAACACAAACAGACAAAGTAATAATTATGACTTGACTTTCCATAGTAGCCTCCTGGATAACTTTCCTGAAGTCTTTTTTAACAGATGCACTGAGTTTCACACTCGTTTCACTCATTTTTTATATATAAAGTCAGGAGGAGCATTATTAAAAGCTCTGTGACAAGTATAGCAGTAGTAGAGAAACCAGCTCTGGTGTCACGTGTAGGCAGGATGCACAGCGGCGGCTCAGGCACTGCTGGTTTCCAGATGCCACCCCACGTTTTGCACCCCTGGACTAATGTGTGGGCTTACCCCACCCCATCTTGGGTGCAAAACTGTCAGGGCACAGCATGGGCCAGGAACTCCCTAGGGGCCGGGGGCTGTGGGGGATCCCCAAGGGTGGCAGGGCAGAGTCTGGCAGCCTGGGACTGTCCCACCCCCAACCAGGAGCAGGGAAGCCAGGGGACACGGGGACAGCCCCAGCCCCGAGCATCGGGCACCTCTCTGGGGATGGGGATGGGCCGAGGCTGGGACAGAACATCAGCCCACAGGTCAGGTCAGGATCAAAACCTTGTATTTGTCTATCTTGAACTCCATGAAGTTTCTGTTGGTCTAGTCCTCAAGTTCTCAATACACTCTGGATTGAAGCTCTATTGTTTGGCATGTCATTCTCTCCCCTTACTTTAATAAAGTCCGCAACATTGCTGAGGGTGCACTTTTGACTCCTCGTCCCAAGGATGAAGATACTGAACAATATCAGCCCAGGCATTAGCTTCTGGAATATAGCACTCCTGACCAGCCGAAAACTGGATGTCAGGATTGCTATCTTCTGAGCCCAATAGTTCCAGTCAGTTTTCAACACCCCTGGCAGTGTATCCATCCAGCCCATAATTCCTCAACTTCCAAATAAGAATGCTATGGGAAGTGGTGTCAAAGGCCATATTAAAGTCAAGATGTGATACTTCCATGGTTTTCCCTCTGTTTTCATATATGGTCATTTCATCACAGAAGGTAGTCAAGCTGATCAAACATGATTTGTCCCTGGTGGATGCACACTGATTGGTCCTAACAACTTTGTCATCCATGTTGACATTGAATTACTAGGGCTTTTTCCACCATCTTTCCAGGAACAGAGGTGACGCTGACAGACATATTCGTCCCAAGTTCTCTCTCTGGTCTTTCTTAAGACGGGAACAACATTAGCCTTTTCCCAGGTATTAGTAATTTTTCCACGCATCATGAATTTCATAGATGATTCAGAACAGACTTATAATCACATCAGCCAACTCTTTCAGCATCTGGGTGAATCCTACTCATTTTAGGCTGACTGTATCTGGATCATGTGACATTACTAGCAAAACCATGAGTCTCAGAGATTGGTATCAACCAGGCCTGAGCACTGAAGGTTTCAATTTTGGATGGAGGTACCTGCCTTCATCATTTGGAGGCACATTTGGGCTTCACTGCCTTTCATTTAAAGGTCACTGAGGCCACTAGGCCTTTTTTTGACTCTTGGGCTGAAATTCCATTCTAACAGTAGTTTTGCTAACATCTATTTCAGTATTTCCAATATGATTTTCCTTATTGTTTACTACCTGACTATATCATTTCAGTCCTCCCTCTGAAATTTCATTCGATGAAGTGAAGAACTCTCTAGGACAGTTGAGATCTTTGTCCTATAAAAGATGCCTTTGTTAAGACCCCAGTAGGCTTGGAAATAACACAAATCCACAAGATCAGTTTTCAGAAGGGCATGAAATTTCCATTGCTAGGATCCACAAATGTTAGTTTATTCTAAGACATTAAGATTCCTAAATATGATGATCAACTTTATATTTTTATTAGAAATCTGATTGGCCGAAGTCCATTCTAAAAATGCTGACTTCGAATTAGAGGAATGCTTATTTTATCACTTACACTACAAAGGGTTTAGTTAAGAGAAGCTGGTTAATTTTATGGAAATTTTCTTTTTGGTAAAGTTCTATTCTTTCAAAAGTGTTCCTGAATATTATTCTTCTGGTTTTGCAAAGAGATAACTGCTGCTTCTTTGCTCTAATAGTTGCACAAGGCAGAAAAGAATGTTTAAAAAGGGTTTGTTCAACAAGAAAACTCAAAAAGATCAAAGGTTATCCTCCTTTCTCATGCCATGAATAAATCTTAATAAGCCCTTGCAGAACCCTTTAGCCAAAATACTTGTGAAATGTTATGTTGATGTAGAAATAAATGATTTTTATATGTCTCATGCAGCTTTTTTTCTTTTAGACTCTGAAATATATGTCCTTTTCTACCTACATTCCTTTAACACAATACTCCTCATTAATCTGCATCCATTAGCAAATCATGTGCTGAGGTTTTCAATTCAGCAGGAATCCATATGATACTATGTGATATGTTGCCAAGGGACATTGCAATATTGAAGAAATTGGATGCAGAGGTTGGCCCTGCAAAGGTTTTGGAGACAATGGATAGAGTCGGTTTCACTGGCTGTGGAGCCACATGGCGCTGAGTGATAATCAATATGAGCTATAACCTTGCAACTCTTCAAACAGCTGAGGTTGCAAGGACACAGTGCAGCATCCCCTCTTTGATGGCAGCATTTCCTATCCTAGCAGCCAAGACTGTGATAATATAGAAGTACTATAACAGCTTTAAATTTCCTCTTCAAAGAGAAATTCTTTCTATGCTGGCGGCACAAGAATTCTCTCTATTAGTAAAATAAAGATGGTCAATGTGTGGACCTAAGCACAGGCATGTGATTGTCCGTACTGTTTAGTCATTGGTAATTAGCAACTGTCACACTTCTGGCCTGGCTCTGGGCCTGATAACACCTTCTCAAAAAAACCTTGACTTTGATGCCTAACACAGGTCAGGGACCATTCCAGGGGGAAATTTTGATGCAACCACCCTGTTTTGAGGGGTAAGAGATCTTAGCTGTAAGTATACAAACTATGACATGTGAGATGGCTTCAGGGTCTTAGTTGATTGTCTTTACCAGCATATGATCATTCCTAATCATTTTATTCAAAGTAGGTTTATTGGACAAGTCTCCACCATGAAGATTTTCTTAGCTAGAGCTCTCATTAATGTCCACATTACTGGCACAATACAGCACTTCCCAAACATGCCAGTCACTGCCACTGAGAACACACTTGGGCACTTCACTTATCTCACAGGTCATAGCAGTATGACCAACAAGGTCTTTTTTGCATTCCTCCTAGGTGCATCTTGTCTGCACCCTAACCCAACCAGCCGTTCCATACTGGTGGAGTTCATCAATGTGTTACAACAATTTGATATTTGTAATGTTCAAGAATAATGGATGGACTGGACTTTCTAGGTTGAACTATTTTTCATTACTGCCAACTTGATGGAAGGTTGCAATAGCCCATCATGTCTTGTCACATACCACAACCATTGATGGGACCAAATTGCCCTCCAGATGTGGGCTGTTAACTTCCTGATGCTAAAAGAACAATTCAAACTTTCAGGATTACACTGGGGTTTTTTGACAAATTAAAAGTGACTTTCTTTTATGTGCAGATAGGAGCAAATCATCAGTTGGAGTGAATGTGCTTAGCTCCCTTTAATTYAGTGAGCCTGTGCCAAATTATACTAGCAAAGATTATGGCTGCAGGATAGACAGAATAATTTTAAAACAATCTCCACAGTTATAATTTGTTTGTTTTAAAGAGGAAAACATTACTTCGTATTTGGTAGGGATCATTTATAGTTTAGGACATTATTAAATATTAACAGTAATGTTTTTCACTGTGACAAGCAGAGATAATTAGAACTATCTTAAATATCCAGCATGAAATGTCTTCTTGTTTTCCTTCTATGGGAAAAAGAGTCCTTTTAGAAAAGAAATAGATAAACAGCTCTACTTCTTTATAGGGACATAGAATGAAATAAATTAGTTAGATAATCTTTTAGAGCTTAATGGGAATATGGAAGCAACTATTACTCTTACAAGCTAAGTAATGTAAAACATAAGACTTCCCTAATTAAAAAMATAGAGCAATAGAGCTATGACTAAAAAAATTCAAGATAGAAAACTCAGTAATAGTTTTTTGTGGAACTGTGCATGAAAACACTGTGGTAACTCACATAAAAATAATGCTATAAATCATAAAATATAACTTACATAATATAAATAATGTTATAAGACTATTATAAATGCTTTGTTTTATTATTGATAAATGCCATATTTTAAAATAATAAAATGTGATTTTTACTTGATTTTATAAATACTTTGGAGTTTCTTTGCAGTTTTTTGAACATTACTTTTTTATCCCATTTCCATCTTCCTTTWTTTTTTTTTAAGTCAAGATACTTCTTGTGCTTTGAAGACCAAGCATGCCATCACTGTGGTCTGTAAGCCTGTAAAGAATCTCTTTATTTGAAAAATAGCACAGTAGATAATCTATTATCTGCTGGAGGCAGAATTGCATTTTCATTTCAGTAGACCTTAAAGCTGCCTAAGAACACAAGAATGGCCATACTAGTTCTCATGAAAGCTCCATCTAGGCCAGTATTCTGCCTCCAGCAATGCCCATAAGTGGACATCAGGGAAAAAGGAAGACACATACAAGCATAAATACTTCCCTCTAAAATTCTTCCAGCCTCTTCCTACTTCCAGTTCAGGGAATTTCTTGGTTTGTCTATTTAGTTTATCTCTACATGGACTGTTTTACTTCACTGGGGAGCAATAAGAGCAATACTTCAGGTAAACCTTTTTCCTTTTTTTTCTGTTGTTTTCTAGCATCAGTATTTTGATTCTGTTAGGAGATTGATAGATTTAAAAACTACTAGTTATGAATATATTACTGTGTGGAACTTTCTTCAAAATACTCTGCAGAATATCTTTCCTCCTGTGTATCACACATAAATTTGAAGACTTTACTAATTCCTTATGGTTTCATAGAAAGAAGGGAGATGAAAAATAGGATCTTTCCTAATTTTGGGAACAAACAGCATCAACCAGGCCAACCCAAACTTGATTTACATATTTGATAAACATATTTCCTTTCATCAACAGGAAATGGTCAGAAAAAACAGACACAGGGTTGCTGACCTTGTGCACCACCCAGGTAAACAGGGCACTGGCCATTTAAGAAATGAGCTCTTAAAAAAGCAGAAATAAGAATTTTACATTTCATTGAAGCACCTGTGCTGGTCTGTTACTAGAAATGCTCGTCATGCAAGGAAAGTCCAATGCGGGAGAGGAATAGCATGTGTGAGTCATTGTTTCAAAATAGCTGGGATTTTCAGAGTTGCTGACCAGTGGACAATAAAGTGTTCGACCCTAATAAATTATCAGGTAAGCATATTTTCAAAAACATATGTCTGTTTGATACTTCTGATTATGAAGTTTTTGCATGAGTTTGTCAAGACAGTACCTGCCTGCCATGCCTGTTAAATTCCTGTCATGTAGCATCAGATACAGCAGACCTGTCGGTATCCCTGTGTGGTGTGGTCCATAAACAAGTCAAACTTGAAACTCAGATTGTTCTTTGAGAATGGAAGTGGATGAGATAATGTGCAACACAGATAAAAGCGATACTATTTCCAAATTTTATTTACATATATGCTGTTACATATCTCACTACACAGTAATATAATCACAATCTCAGTAATATCATATCTTCCCTCAGTATTTATGCATTAGAGGTGTGCTGAAGGCGGCAGGCCTTTCACAGTCACAATAAGAAATATCATCTCTGAGAGATTAAAAATTTACAGATTCCATTACTGTGTTTCGTGAGATTGTGCTTTTCAGGGCATTTCACAGAATAAAACTGAACAAACACATTGATAATCTCAGGGAGGGGGAGAAAAATACCAACATAGTGGGCCATATATTAAGATGCTGATATTCTTCCTTTAGAACAGGGTAGGTAAGTAGAGTAACACACTTCAGAGCCAGAAGGTTGGACTTGATGGTCTCAAAGGTCTTTTCCAACCTAAATGATTCTATGATTCTATGGTTCTATGATTCTAGAAGAAGGTTAGATGACTTAATTTGTATCATCTTAAACTCTTATGTTAGGATGCTCCTTTTGTTTCTTTACATTTGATTTCCATGAGCTGAAGTATTGCTACACTCAGAGGTGGTGTGTAAGGGTAAAGGTGGATTACGGATTGCGTGAGTCTATAGAAGTAACAACGTGTCTTGGCGGAATTTAAGTACAAGATTCATAACATCTGTTTAGGGCACTCAGCCTGCAAAGAACAGCCAATCTTAAGGCTAGGCAACGGGAAACACTAAACAGCTCCTAAACTCTGTTAAAGCCTAGAGTGTCCATCCACTTGGGATCCAGAATCTTCTTCCAAGCACAAGCCCTTGATGGAGCAAGAAGAGAGGAGCTTTTGGGGAGAACCTGAAGGGGAAGGGGAAGGCAGCCTGAAGCCTTGTCCTCACTTCTCTGACTCTCTTTGACCTGGGTTGTGCAGATCCGAGTGGGCTGGGTGAGAACTGGCTTCTCAGACTCCATACTCACATAGTCGCTCACTGTTGCAGAATATCACCCATGTAGAAGAGTGGCCACTTGTTTAGCCCCTGCAGGCTGGATTTGCCCTGTGGGGTGTAACCCTATAGGTATCAACAAACGGAATTAAGAAAGATGAGGAGTAACAAAGCAATACAACCTGTAGACAGAAATGGCCAGTTTTTTCAAATTGATTGGACAACAATTAAAAATACGTTTTTGTATTCATATTGCTAAAGCTGGCTTAAACATCCATAAGCTCTTTTGCTCAGACACTGAACTGTCATTTTCACTAGAGCTTCAAAACATGATAAATTAAAGTTAGGTTCTACAATAAGACCATTTGCTGAATCCTAGGATATATCAGGTTTAAAAAGCAAATTTCAAAAAGTGTTTCTCATCAGACTGCATGTGAAGAAGTGTCATGAAGCAGACCTCATCTGGGTGCGGACTACAGGGAGACACGAGAGTGAAATAAATTTTAGATTTGTTGATTTTCATCTGGACTGGCTCATTAACTTCAAGTGGAACTGGATATAATTAGATATGACTAAGAGAAAAGTCAGTCAAAAAAAAGGAGGGATCTTTGAAGAGAAAATGCTGACAGCAGAATTTTTCCTTGAATGCTGGGAAAACTGTACCTTGTATGAGTCTCTAACCTTGATTAATGAATATCCTGGCCCAGCCCCTCTGAATATTCCTAAACACATGAGTGCTGCTACCTATATCTCCATTTTTTTGCTGTCAAAACTCTTCAGGATGATAAAAGAAAGAGGAAGCAGGCATTTACCTCCTTTCATTCCACTTCAGCCAGAGGTATCATTAAGACAGTAAAACTGTAACAACATTGAGCTGCAAAATTGCACACTTTGTTGAAGGTTGCAATAACGAAGAATAAGAGAGGCATTCATAGCACTGACCAGATCTTCACTCCTTTTTCTTCTTCCTCTGGTCCCACCTTCCATCCACAGGAGTACCCTGTTCTCCACTGAAATGTTGCCCCATCAGATAATGAAACTAAAGGACCTGCTTTAAAAGGTGGAGTAAGTYTGATATGGTCTGGTTTTCCCAGTCATATATAGTCAGGGCATTTAAACAAATATTTTAATTCTTAGTGGATATTAAAAATTTCAACTGGACTCTTGGCACATTTCTATACAAAAATTATACTCAGTTCCTTCTTTGACTTCTGCAGAAATATTCCAGATTTACACTCAGCAGATGCAAGATGACGATCCGGCCTAGTACGTCAACACATCAGGGAAAAGAAACACCTGGATTCAAAGCTGTTCTATAAGATCTTTTTCACAATGCCCGAGGCAGCAAGGAAACACTAGTAGCAGACACTCCCCTCCCTGCCAAGATTCTGCAAAAAATGATGGAGTATTTGTTGGTGAAAAAGATTATGCAGTGGCTATAGTGCAAAGTACATGTTTTGCTATCTAAATATGCATTTTCACATTTGAAAAAAAAATGGAGCATGTGAGAACTGGCGTACTTTATCTTGCAGAGGAACAGATTGCTGTTTTGGTTGACTGCAAACTTAGCATTACAAATTACATTAAAAGCAATTCATTATCACTTAATTTGTGTACATAAATACAAGAGCACCTATACTTTGCTGTAGGCATTTTTTACATCTTCTAAACTATAAACAGTCATGGATATGGCTGCATACCTTCATTTTCTATGCTGAAATTTAGCAATTGCAAACTTTTTTGTTCCTTTGAGACAAAACAGGAGAYCTCCTGCAGCTCTCTTTTTGACAAAAGCCAAAACAAACAGCAATATGTCTGGATAAAGCACTTAGTCATTCGTAAAATTAGAGCTGACTGAAAATTTTCACTCAAAAATTGTTAAAAGAACATTGAGTTCTTGAAGATGTGATTTTGCAGTCTTCCTTGCAGGTCAACAGAACCGAGTTAGCTGCAATTCAGAGAAAAGTCAGTCTAAAAAAGGAGGCATCTTTGCAGAGAAAATGCTGGCAGCAGAATTTTTCCTGACCCTGGTGAAATACTTCATACTTTGTATGAAATTGCTAACCTTGATTAGCAGGCATGTCAAATACCTGCATCACATCCTATAAGGACTTTATGTAACCAAATTAGGGATGATCAAATGTTTTCTATCAAATTTGTTTTCAGCAGAAAATTGAATTTTCTAAGAAATATTTTCATATTGCAAGTGTCTGTTTTCCATGGAAAACCTGATCTTTTGCCCAAACCCCAAACCAAAACCTTTGCTGCCAACCCCCAATACTTTTTTTTCTTAGCCAATAGGTTTCTGAGTTTTAAGTTTTGTCAGAAGGTTGACATTTTCCAGAGATACATTTGTGTTATGAGACTGAGACTATAGTACATTAATTACATTTCATGTTTTTATCATGTCTCATCTTATCGGCCTCTTTTCTAAAACAAACAACTCCAAACTCTTCAGTCTCCCTTCACACAAGTTGTTCATGGCCCCAGYCTTTCTCAGAACTGTGCACTTCTGCAATATCTTCTTGGTGATGGTCTGACCTGTTCAGCACACCTCATCGGCAAGGTAAACCAGCCGACTTCTGAAAGTTAGAATAATTTTTTTTAGCATTCTCCAATGTTGCCTTTTTAACATTTTATCATCTCAGCTGTATGTATAACTTCTCCTCCACATTGACAGAGGTGCTTTCTGAATACCTATGTTCATCTCCCAAATTAACATAGTTAATTCAGTAACCTATACTTAGTTCAAGTATTTTTTCTTCAGTATGCATTATGTTGCACCTGTCAGCACCAAATTGTCATACCTGTCAACATGTGGTCATTTACAAAGCATGATTAAGACCCAAGGAGAGTCAAGATTTGTGCTTGGTCTCAGTTTAATTAATCCCCGCCCCAACATTTTAACATGTGGCTATATGCATTCAATGTAAAACTACTTTAGTTTAGATGTCTTCTCTAAGCTTGTATTTCTTACTTGTCTTTCCAGATTGTAGGCTTTTTATCTGGGGACTGTGCCTGCATAACACTTTCAATATAAAAGAAGCAGTCATAATAAAATCCTATTTTCAGGAATATGGAAAGAAATACAAGAAGCAGCAGCAAGAATGGTGCAGAGAAAGATTTATGTTTTTAAGAACAGGCAATCATTTTTGACAACAGACTGAATAGGGAAAAATTTTCAGGAGCCCTAAATAATGAATAGCCATTACTGGCTATATAGTACTTAATCCCTGAAGCATTGAATTGCTATTTATTTATTAATTATTTCTACTTCACAACTAAAACTTATTTCAAGCTAGGAATTGTATAGAAAGAAATAACAAAAATGGTTTCTGGATAAAAAAATTATAAAAAGAAGTGATTTTTGTGGCCAGAAGAGAGCATAAAGCTCTTAGTAATTCCTTTACTGAGCCCAAGAATTCCTGCAATAGTGTTCAGCTTTAATCAAATACTTAAAATTACACAGAATGCTTTCTAGCATTTTAATTGATACAATGATAAAAAGAACTCTTGTCTTATTTCCAGATATCTCATTATCAAAATGTAAGGCATCTTGTGATATCTTTGGTGTTTTATGTATCTTGCTACATCTAAACAGGCATCTGTTTACTAAAATTTGAATTGACATCTATAAGAAAGATATTTAAAAGCTCTCCAAATATGTGTTATTAAACCCACTAAACCACTGGTCTTCTCTGTGTCACACCTTACAGCATTCAGTTATATTTTCAGCACCCATTAGTCTTTTTTTTAATATTGGGATGCAAAGTTTCACCTTTCAGTTGCAGATTTCTGTATGAGCAAATTAYGATGAATTGTTGTTGAAATCCACTCTTTCAGGAAAGAAATTTTTCCTAATGTCCAATCTAAACCTCCCCTGGCACAACTTGAGGCCATTTCCTCTCGTCCTATTGCTAGTTACTTAGCAGAAGAGACCAACACCCACCTCGCTGCAACCTCCTTTCAGGTAGTTGTAGAGGGCAATAAGGTCTCCCCTCAGCCTCCTCTTCTCCAGACTAAACAGTCCCAGTTCCCTCAGCCGCTCCTCATAAGACTTGCTCTCCAGACCCTTCACCAGCTTCGTTGCCCTCCTCTG
>JAYKAV010002974.1:406343-632409 GCA_035582835.1 Phoebastria nigripes | reverse complement strand
AAAAAAAAAAGCACTCTTTTTCAATTTTTTACTTCTCTTTGTTTATGTAATAAAATAAGGATGAAGGATTTAAAAAAAAAAAAAGAGAGAAAATTATCTCTAACATTAATGAATGAGTGAAACTATAACATGAATAATTTGGATGCTTTGTGTTGTCTGCATAGGTTAGTTGGCAATGAATTGTTAAGTCTGTGATTATTTTATAATGTATGTTGGCAAAACAGAGGTATTTTCTTTGGCTGTAATTGTTACTGAAATTTTAATTCTTATTAGGATACATAAAGGGAGTGGATAAACTTCCTTGTTTGTTTTAATTGTAAAGAAGTAAATTCTGAAAGAAATTAAGCTAGATTCACTCTGGTGGAATCTTTCTCAATTTCGGCTGCAACAGGAATGCATTTGGCCCATTAGTTATTTTTAAAAGACATTCCATAGTTCAAATTAATTAAGGGCAGTTATGTGCTCTGTGGTGTTCTGAAGCCCAGTGCAGGTGACTATAGTGGTCTCTTCTGATTTTATAATCCACGATTCTGTTCCGAAGGAGATTTTTGAGATGGCATCTCTTTGATACATTCTCTGACTAAATTGTGTTCAATCAGTAGATCCAAAGGGAGAATTCTGAACGTTTTTTCCCCTCTATTTGCCCTTAGCATACTGAATCATTAAAAAGGTTTCATTAATATTATGGATGGTTGTACTCAATAGTGGATCTAAAAGCATAATCTCAGTAGTATACTGTTTTCAATTACACTGAAATTCTTTTTTTTTTCTTTGGAATTTTTTAAAGAAATAGTTATTGCTTTGCAATCTGTCAGTGTTGTTATCTTCTGATTTCTGCAACATCTGTGGAACAAATGCAAGTTCCTTATATACCTTGCTTTCCCATTGGCTCTCTCCTGACAGTTTTCTTGTGTAATTGGTGTAGGATTTCACAGGGGTTTCTCCTGTAATATTTTTCATCATTGTTGGATTTTACAAATGCAGTTTTGAATGAACTTTGAGTGACGTTTCAGAAAGCTTATTGATAAATCATGATAAAGGCAATGATTAATATAGTTTTGGAATGCCTTGAATGTTAACAAATGTCTTCTTACAGATACGTTTCATTTCAGTGCCCATTTACTTTAAAACCAATGTTTAACAAGCTATTCATTTTGTTCTACCTCCAAAACATAATGATATGACATAGTATTTACTGCAGCAGCAAGAGAAACAATTCTGATAATGAATTTTAAAATATGCTTCCAAAGTAATCTATATGTGGGTCAATTTACTGCTTCTTTGCCACAATTCTATTTATATTTTATGCTACAACTTGCTCTGAAAACATAATAACAACATTTAAAATACCCAAGCCTGAAGCAACGGCAATAAAGTCCAGAAAAATATGTATTTTATTAGATTGAGAGATGAAAATGCAGTGAAATATGAAGTTAGTTCTGTGCTGAAGGCTGCATTTGGAACTATCGAAATCTAAATGAAAGCTGTCACGCTGTCAGTTTTCTTTTGCTTTTAATGAGCTATCTTTGCTTCTCAAATAATAGGAGCGATAACGGTGATTTTACAGATGAGGGTGACACTACTGTTGTATTCAGGTGGCTCTTTTTACAGTTATTATTTTCCCCCACATAAAAAAAATGGATAAATAAATTCTAAAATAAAATTTGTGAAATAAAATGCATCAACAGTGGTAGTCAAACCCCAAATAACAGACCTTGGTGAATTTAATGCTAGTATTAAGAAAAGCATGGACATAAGCAGCTTACAAATATCTGATTTTTAGAAGAAAATGAAGATTAGGCTATAGGTGGAAGTATAGTAACTAAGGAGAATCAGTCTTTAAGTATACCTGTAGAGACCTTTTGAAATCAATCTAAATTCAACCAAAATAGATGTAAGACAACTGCTATAGTAATTCCAATTTGCTTACAAGAAACACTTATTACTTATGCTAATAAAAGTTGTATTTGTCACTGGAAGTCTGCATATTGGATAAACTCATTATTAATGAAGGTATAGCAAGTAGCAATAATGTAGGAGGAAGCACCAGAGAATAATAGCTGTGAATCAGTGGAAAGAATGTATTTATTCTTTTCATGTATGTTATAAATGTAAGTCATTATTTTTTATATAAAAGACAGGAGGTAGTCCAAAAGACGAAGATAAATTTAAAAACAAACAAACAAACAAAAAACCCAAAACAACCCCCAAAAAACAACCCTATTTTGAATTGAGATTATCTTTGAGTCCTTTCTATTTCCACAGGATTTTTTTAAAATGGTGATTGAGGGGTTGAACTTTCACCCTAGCTTTCCCAGTTCTTTCTTCTCAGCAACATTTCCTGCTTAGGAGTAATTTCAAGTAAACTCCCATCCCCATCTAAAGTCTCTACTCTTAAATTTAGAAGCTATGCTGCCAATTTCTTGTCTGTGAATGATGCTGCTACCTGTAAGCAACAGAATTGCTTAGCTGATGGAAGTAATTATCTGAGACAGTTTCAAAGAACTGAAATAATTAAAATAATTACCTGAGTGGCATTATTTAGTTTGTCTGCAAAGTGTGAAGCTCAAACTAGTGATGGATGTTATGTGAGTAACTTAAGTTTCGGCATGTCTATGTATTGTTTAAATGAAAAAAAATCTAGTAATTTTTAAATCACACTCACTTTCCTTTTTTTTTTTTTTTAATAAAATCTGGTGTTCTGGATCCCTTACTGACCTATTCTGGAGACTTCAGAGAAGTCCTAAAAAGAGCAGAGTAGTCAGATGTGACTTATTCCTCCCTCCACATTAAATCTCACCCTAATCTTATTTGGATAAAGGCTGCTATTGCCTCTGGAACATAAAGTTGAATATATAATCCAAAGAGTTTCTTAGCTTTAATATTTAAATGCTGATGTTCAAATTACTGTTACAAATGCTAATAACTTTGCATTATTTAATTGTTCTTGTGCTTGTCTAAACCCTTTGAGTATGTTGCCAACTTCTTGTCCTAAAGAGTGTTCTACAGTCCAGTGAGTTCCACATTGACTGTCCGCTGTGCAAAAGGTCTTTTCTCATATGAGTTTTTACCATCTGACTTCATTTTGCAGACTCCTTTTAAGGGATAGCAAATTCCTGATCCAAATTCTTCGCAATTTGTGTGTATTTGTCATGGCCCAACTAATTTTTCCAGACCCCCTGTGCAAACAAAATTCCGTAATAAGTAATTAATTCATGCTAATTGCTATCTTGATCTTGTGTCCTTCTTTCTGCCATGTAGTAGTAATAAAATATTAGCGTATATGGACCTGATTTTTTTTTTTTTTTTCCATAAACTAAAAGAACAAGAATTACACAAACCTCACTGGAATCATAAGTACAATAAAACTCATTCTGGTGAAAATTGGGCTCTTGAAAGTACAGACTACTTTGACTCATGAAATATCTTTATTCTGAGTGTCTCAAATCAATTATTAAACAATTTGCAGTGCCCTGTGAGACATCTAGTCTATTTTACAGATGAAGAAACTGAATCTTAGAGAGATTTAGGCCCAAATTTTAAAGGTCTTTAGATTCAAATCTCCCACACTGCTTTCAGTGCCTTACTTCTACCCAGTCCTTGTGGAACCCACGAACTCCCAATTAGTCACTTGAGCACCCTATGTACTGCTGGGGGCAAAACATGCATTTTAGAGGGTAAGCCACAAAAAGCAACACACAGAGGTGGAAGCTAGTCAACAAGAAATAACATAAAAAGGGATGTTTTCTAAGCCTCCCTCCTCCAATGTATGCCCACATTCAGACTGTCTTCTTTCTCAGACCACTTAGCTGTGAGCCCTATTCTAGATTAAGATGCTTAAGTGAGTTTTTTCTCATAATATATATCTTTGTTTTGTGTTACGCACTATTCTAGTGAGGTGGAACTCAAGAGGATGGGTAAAAATCTTGATTCAGTCTCTGTGCCAATAAATACTCAGCATAGGGCACTTAGAGCACTTTAGTGGCAAAAAAAGTAAAGTGAAAATTGGAACAAAGCTGGTGAGTATGTGGGTAAGCAACTCACTGATTTTTCAAAAATATCTGGGTGATTGTTCACATCTTTGGGTGATTTAATGTCTTCATTGTCTTAGCTTTCTCACTGACAGGACATGGGAGCCATAAATGGAAATCCTCCAAAATTACTAGCTCCCATAGTGTCCCTGTTGTACTTCTACTTCTCAGAAAGAGTAGGCAGTGTTGATTTCCAAAGGCTATGAAGACAAATGGAACCCATAGGGAGGGAATTACATTAAAAATTGTTAAATGAAGGTGAAAGTAGGTTATAATTTACATCAGTACTATGGATGGCAATTGATATTTTAAAATAATTCTGCACTGCAAATCTCAGAGAGGACTTTACATCAATTTGAAACTTTGCTAAAGATGTTGCAGAACCCTTCGCAAAGGCAGGCATGGTAGCCATCACTATGGAGTAACCCGAGGAAAGTCCAGGTTCCATTAAAATCAATTGCAATATTCCCTTTGGATCCTGCCAGGCTTCTACAGAAAACTGAGAGTATTGGTTTCAAGAGGGACAGGTACATTATGGTGCAGTCAGATCAGATAGATAGAAATTTATAGTGGTGAGGTTGTGCATTATATAGGTATCATTACAACAATTCTAGTGCTTTTATCTTCCCACTACAAAAATGGCAATGGTAGATTAAAATCTCCAGTGGAGAGCACAAATGGCAGATCCCTGATGTAACTGAAAAGCAGTCTTCAAATTGCTCTTCAGGAAATTGCTATATGGAGCTCATATGACTAATTCTGCTGACTGTGGTACATCAAAGTTATTTTTCTAATATGTTATAGTTAGCAAAATTTCATGGTCTAAGTCTGAATATTTATAATCCCAGAAATGGGGAGAAATGTTGTTTAGAATAAAGTTTAGAATATATTTGAAATTAAGAAATTGGTATCATCTAAGAATAAATCATACCATTGAAACTGGTAAATAGATTCTATAATGATGTTTTTCCTTTCCAGGATGTGATAGATTTTGTTTTCTCTGCTGTGACACCAAAAATGCCAATTTTAGAATGTATGTACATCAAACAAGCTATTGACCTCCTACAGGTAGATATAGCATTCAGTTTTTCTCTCTCTCATTCTGTTATTTGTGCTGGGACATTGTTCTAGGAGGGTAGTCGTTACATATTGCATCTGCTTTGCAGGGTTTATTGTCCGATCAATATGAGAAGCAGCTCAGCGAGGAACATATTGCTCGCTTGTTTGTTTTTGCTGTAATGTGGTCAGCTGGAGCTCTTTTGGAACTGGATGACAGGCTGAAAATGGAGCTGTTCCTACGGAAGCACTCCGCAGTGAAAGAACTTCCAGCTGTGAATGGAGAAGAAACCATGTTTGAATTTGGTATCAATGCCTGTGGCCAGTGGGAGCACTGGTCAAAGAAGGTTTGTATGCTGTGACAAGCTAAGTTTTCTTAATGAGTATACAAGAAAGATATATTTGGTAAGAGGCATATTATTTTATTATTTAAAACACGGCATAATTTGATTAGGAAAATTAACCCTACCAAATGCTCAAGAGTTCCTTTTTTGAAAGATTTTTTTCTTTTCTCCATAATATTTTTGGCAGAGAATAGGAACATGCCTTTGAAATAGCTTTGAAAGTGAAACAGAAGTGATCTTAGCTTTGTCTACTGTCTATCGCCCTACTATTTAAGAACTCCCAGCAAGGAAAAGCTTTCTTTATATAACGGAGAACAGTGGAGTGAAAATATCTCATTAGTCTAACACCCTTTTAGAAAATCTTGGCAAGGTACTGTTTGATTGTAAATGGATGCTTGGCTTTCAGGAAGAAAAGTTTTGCTAATGTACATTTTATAAAGTACATTTGGTTTTGTGTTCTGATGCAAACTGATTTTGTGGGAAGGTAGAATGTCTCAAACTTTTTGCATGTCTGTCTTATGCAGGTCCCTGAATATATCTACCCTAAAGATTCAGTACCAGAATATACTTCCATTCTAGTTCCAAATGTAGACAGTGTCCGAACAGACTTTCTAATGCACACCATCATGAGGCAAGGAAAAGCTGTTCTGCTAATTGGGGAACAGGGAACAGCAAAAACAGTTATGATTAAGGTAGGTGGAATGGAAAAACATGTAATATCTTTGTATGATAACATTGCAATAATTGACATTGGCGCAAATGTTAAATTGAAGTGTAGGAGTAATACGATTTTTCTTCAGATTACATGCTAGCATTCTTACTGAGGCATTTTGCCAGTACTCACAAGGCCTACAAGCAAAAAAACGTAAGTATCTATACGTTAGTATAAAGGGTTCTTTTAAACTTTGCTAGCCATGGCCACAAGGGCAATGCTCTTTCATATGCTTTCTTTTCTTTGAGAAGTCAAACTGGAGATTTTGCTAAGAAAATATTGATCCTTGGAGGATTTTTTATTTCCCTGTGCTTTGTCAGTGGTGCCATGTGTGAACTGATCTTTTGTACACCCTTCTTGCACAGACTTTCTTCACAAGCCAAACTGAGGAGAAATAAAGAACTTCCTTCTTTACACAGGGTAATTTTTCAGAGGGTAAATTTAGTGTTTATTATCTGATCTCTTAATTCCTTCACTGAAAATGACATATTTTTCTTTCTGTAGAAGAAAATAATAACAGCATTGCTATTAAATTAACAAACACATGCTTTCCATATTATAAAATGGTGCATGTTAATCATATGACAGTTAAAAAATTAATAACTTACTACAGAAGAGCCAATAATTAAAAGGCTGAACAAACCCAGATGTCATACCAAACTTGGCATCCCTTATTTGAAAAAATGCAAGTGTAGTCGTTTTCAGCATGATGTCTGTGATTTCCAGGGGAATCTGTAGACTCTTTGATCAATGAGAGGCAGCTAAATAAAACTGATCTACTGTTGGGACAGCTGAATTTGCCATGCAGGCATCTGTACCTCCAGTGGATGATTTGCAGAGGTCTTGAATTTGAAAATAACTGAAAAACACTGGCCTAAATTGACCTTTGGCTTTCTTAAAATCTGGAGCCATTTTGTGTCCCTCACCCATGTGTTTTCTGAGCCCTGACATAAAGTGAGTTGTACCAATGCCAGCAGCCATTAATACTACTTTTTCAGCTTAGCTGTTGATGCCAACATGCATGCCGGTGTAATGTCAACTTCTGTTCCTGGCACCAGCTGGAGAACTATTTTAGCAGAGTGAAGAGGCAGGGTCTGGGTGGTGGTCTTGATATTCTGCATACTGGATTTTGGCCAGATACTGACAACCTCCAGCCTTCAGCTGCCATTCCTGTCCCTAAAATAATTGGAGCCGATTCTTGGGAGTTGCTTACCCTGTGTCTGTTCTATATGGCTGAGTATGTTCCTTACCCAAGGGAGCGTAATGCCAGTAGATATTTGATCTCATTTAAGGTTAGGAGTGAAAGTTAACTGCCTTCACAACTATTCTCTTCTGCTTTCACCTTCTGTAGAATTTTGCTTTACTACACCCAGTGGAAAAGAAATTTCCAGATATAAGCAGCTGGTTTCATGAAAAAGTAAAGACACTGCAGGTAGTAATCTTAATTAATCTGAAGTAATCTTCAGCATTGAGCAAGGTATCAGTATATATCAAAATAAAGAACTTACAACAGAGTGTTATTTAAGACCTTTACTCTCTGTACTATTAATTCATGAATTGCAAAAACCCCAGACTTTAACGTGAAACTGGTATGGTAGAGTTGCAAATTGCACCCAGCATCTGACAGTTTAACTAACAAAAATAATCCCACTAAATAACCTCTTCTTTTTCAAAGATAGTTCTCATTTATGTACTGTGGAATATTACTGTTACCATGTAAAGATTCTGAAATGCCATAATGAATAAAACACAAGTGTGTTTTTTGAATAGTTCTGTATTCATGGAATCATAGAATAGTTTGGGTTGGAAGGGACCTTCAACTAGATCAGGTTGCTCAGAGCCTCGTCCAACCTGACCTTGAATGTTTCCAGGGATGGGGCATCTACCACCTCTCTGGGCAACCTGTGCCAGTGTTTCACCACCCTCAGCGTAAAAAATTTCTTCCTTATGTCTAGTGTAAATCTACCCTCTTTTAGTTTAAAACCATTCCCCCTTGACCTGTCGCAACAGGCCCTGCTAAAACGTTTGCTGCCATCTTTCTTATGAGCCCCCTTGAAATACTGAAAGGCTGCAATAAGGTCTCCCCGAAGCCTTCTCTTCTCCAGGCTGAASAACCMCAACTCTCTCAGCCTTTCTTCATAGCAGAGACGTTCCATCCCTCTCATCATTTTTGTGGCCCTCCTCTGGACCCTCTCCAACAGGTCCRTGTCTTTCTTATGCTGAGGGCTCCAGAGCTGGACRCAGTACTCCAGGTGGGGTCTCACCAGAGCACAGGAGAGGGGCAGAATCACCTCCCTCGACCTGCTGGCCACACTTCTTTTGATGCAGCCCAGGATACGGTTGGCCTTCTGGGCTGCGAGCGCACATTGCTGGCTCACGTCCAGCTTTTCATCCACCAGTAACCCCAAGTCCTTCTTGGCAGGGCTGCTCTCAATCCCTTCATCCCCCAGCCTGTATTGATACTGGGGGTTGCCCCGACCCAGGTGCAGGACCTTGCACTTGGCTTTGTTGAACCTCATGAGGTTCACACAGGCCCACTTCTCCAGCTTGCCCAGGTCCCTCCGGGCGGCATCCCGTCCCTCAGGCATGTCAACCGCACTACTCAGCTTGGTGTCATCTGCAAACTTGCTGAGGGTGCACTCGATCCCACCGTCTATGTCATTGATGAAGATATTAAACAGTACTGGTCCCTCATCTGGACATTGAGCCATTGACCACTACCCTCTGGATGCAACCATCAAACCAATTCCTCACCCACCAGACAGTCCACCCATTAAATCCATACCTCTCCAGTTTAGAGAGAAGGATGTTGTGGGGGACCATGTCAAAGGCCTTACAGAGGTCCAGATAGACGACATCTGTAGCTTTTCCCATGTCCACTGATGTAGTCACTCCATCATAGAAGGCCACTAGGTTAGTCAGGCAGGACTTGCCCTTGGTGAAGCCATGCTGGYTGTCTCGMAYCACCTCCCTGYCCTCCATGTGCCTTAGCATAGCTTCCAGGAGGATCTGTTCCATGATCTTCCCAGGCACAGAGGTGAGACTGACTGCTCTGTAGTTCCCCAGGTCTTCCTTTTTTCCCTTTTTAAAAGGGATACAACTGTCCAAAAATTATTTTGGTCCTCCTACATATATACGCAGTGAAATCCACTTTTATAATTGTAATTAACTTATAAATTCAATGGCTAAAATTCCCCCAGCCAAGATGACATACTGGTTAAACCACTAGATGTCTTCTTTCATGTGTATGACCTAACTTATTTTGGAAAGAGATAAACTGAGTGCTTTAACAGATGTGTTTATTAAACTAGGTAAAAACGACTGTTTCTGAATAGACTGGATAAATTCCCTCCCTGTCTTTCATACTTTTCATTGCAAAGAAGAAAGAAATATGTACCTGACACCCTTTATCTTTGTATTCGTTATTACCAGACAGTATCATTTGAATCACCAATACTCTTTCTTACTGTATGTAGAAAGAAATCACTATGATATCTGAGACATGCCAGTGTGACAGTGGTGTCCAAGTGCTGATGCTTTAAGTGGAAAACATAATTGATTCCTATTAGGAAGTTAATGATGAAGCTTGTCTTTTTTATTGACTAAAACGGACAAATAATCCAATGAATTCCTTAGCTTTTTTTTTTTTTATATATAAATTAGGTAGTCCTAAATCCATTTTTTCACCTTGCCTCCTGAGTTTTAGTCTAGAAGGCAACCATGGGCCCCCATACTTCTACATATTAGATGGAAATAAGGCACTTAAGACATTAAGCTCATGTATAGTGAGTTCAGCACATCGCTGGCAGGTCAGAGTTATTTTGCATACACTGCACCAATGGCTAATTTATAAGTGTCCAACATGYATTCTGGGCATGTTAGACATTGCACATCTTCAGAAAGATATGATGCATACACTCAAGAAAAGCATTCCTTTCTAGGAGTGATTCCATTTCAGCTGCAGCAGCAGGAAACAGCAGGTTGCCCAGATACTCTTGCTGCATAACCTCTATCTTGTCAAAAAAGGCCAGTTTCCACCAAAGCAAATGCTGATCCAAAGAACCATTAAAACCTGAATTATAGCTATTCAGATACTTAACATAGTGCAGAGAGTACCTAAATGAATAAATAAATAAATAATATTGTAAAGAACTTCCTTATGATGTGTTACTAAACTATGCAAACCAAACACAAAAATTCATTTTAGAGCTGTAACACAAACATAAAAAACCACTTGCCATTGTTTTTTTGTGCTCTGGTCAGGCAAAGGTCAAGTAAAGCTAAAAGGTGACCAGCCCTGCCTTAAGCACTGGTCAGAGCCCCGTGCACCAGTGCCACATGGCAGAGTCACAAATGAACAGCTGCACAAACCCATGCCCCATTTCACTTTCAGATTTAGGCTGCATCTGCTCCTGTTTATCTTGCTGCTTTTCATCTTGAAGAGGAAAAGTGAAAGCCTAACATCAGTCTACCTCAACTGAAAACTGATTTACAAGCGTGTTTTCCCCTCATCTAGATGGAGTGCTCTTCCTAAAACTGACAAGGAAATATCTGGCAGGTACCACCTAACAGCATCAACAGTTCACCACTTCTTCTCCTACTACATACATTTATTGATGCTCAAAGAAGTCCATGACAGCTGCATCAGGCCCGGAGTAAGGGCATCCTCAACTTGTCCTATGAATGGTTTCATCAGTGGTTTCAGCATAACAGGAATCCCATTCAGACGCTCTTTGTAATTGATCAATAGATTCTGGAGGCTGCAAGACATGATCATGTTTAGAATGTGCTTAATTCAGATATTTGAAACACACAGAAGTTTGGACATGTTTTCTGTTAATAAGATTTGTGAGTTCTGACCCCATGTTAAAAATAAGAACTCTCCCCAGCTCTTCCTACCTCAAACTAAGCCTCTTTCTCCCCACTAACAGCAGAACCAGACTGGGGAAATAAGTACCTCCAGCAAAGTGACTGTGATCAACTTAGAGAAACTTTCTTCCAAGGAAAATTAATTACAATAAAAAAACCAGGAAACTGAAAACATGGTATTTTTGTTCCCTTCTTCCTATGTCACAAGACATGGTATGAAATGACACTGCTTATAAGAAAAGCAAGATCCAAACCATTTAAGACACCAAATCCCAAAGAAAAAGAGGCCAAATCCTGAATCAAGACTTACCAGTACAGTTCCATGAAAATGGAGCTACACAATGAAGCTGCATAAACAAGAATTAGAAGCAAATGCAACTCAGAAGTCAAAGATACAAAATGGGTTCCTTGCAAGAACTGCTGCAAAAAAAAAGTAATAGCTGTGTTCTGTGCCAGATTAAAACCGTGACTTGAAACATCATTGTTACAAGCTGTATACTGAGATAACCCATTTGCAATATACCCAGAACTGTTTTTCCAGTGTTGCTTAAGCAAAAATCTACAGTCTCTGAGTATTCCTTCTTTGCTTGGGGAGACAGTCTGAAGTCTTTTTTAGAGTAGAAAGTAAGTTTGGATATTTTTTTATTGCAAATATTTTCTGTACTTTTTTGTTTCTCTTGGATGGCAAAAGTTGGGCTGTTGCTTTTTAGAGGACTGTAGCACATAGAGTTTGCCTTGCACTTTAGAAATTTAAGATTAGTTTTTCCTAAAACACTCCACAGATAATTAATGAAAAATGTTGTATTATAAGAGTGAAAGACTGAAAGCTTTAACAACAGAAAAAGGGAGGAGGGGTTGAATTCAAGTGTTTATGAAACTCTTTGAACTTTGTCCCTTTTTGTCCACTTCTATTTAAAAACTATCTAAAAACCACTCCTCACAAAGGATGACTTTTTTAAGACCTATCATCCTTGCTTAGAGAGTTAGAGAATTAATAATCAGCATCCCTGAGAATGAAGAGATCCCTTCCAGCACAGAATTGGACTGTTATAAGAAGCAGAAAGAAATTATTTAACATCAACAAAAGTTATTTCAGATATTCAACATGAGAGAGAATATTGTAACTTAGGTGATGTATTACCTATACAAATGTTTAGGTTGTGCCTTAATCAAGTGGTAAATTCCAGCTTGTTTTTCTAACAGAAAAAAGCTTTCGATGTTAACTGTAATATTTTGCAGTGTAATCCCTATGCTACAGTGCATAGATGCCTTAGCAGTACCTAGGAGCCCTACTTACAGAGCAGCTGTTGCAGTAACAAAACAAAAGGATATAGGTGTTTTCTAGTAATGAGATATTTGTGGAGATAGGAACAACTGCATGTTACCAATATTACTATGGAAATGCAGGGGAAAGCAATTAAATTTCAATTAAACTCCATCAAAGAGAAAAATTATAATAAACCAAAARCATATGCAACAGACTCAAAGCTAGGGATTTCCATTTGCAGATGAGAATCAAATCCAAAAAGCATTCACTCACTCCATTTGATGTCTTTTAATCTGCTCTTCATCTGCACACAAGCCAAGGACAACATCTGGAACTTCAAAATGCATTTTTTTCAGGTATTTTGTTTCATAAAGTACTTCCAGGACCACTGGGTCCAAGTTTACAATTAATTCCTTCATGTAGCAGTACAGGGCAAAAAAAAAGAAATGGAAAATAAGACAGTAGTTTGGTGGTTACATATAGTGTGATATAACTGGAACGTATAACAAGATGTAGATGACTAGAGAAGATTTTTAAAATGGATACCCATGTTTCTACACAGATCTTCATCCTCCTCTAAAATACCTGGATTTTCCTAAGTATTAATCAACCAATATCTTACACTGATTTCAATTTCCTGTAACTCCTTTGCTGTGCCCTAATCACTTGGCTCCTGTGACTTCCTAAGTTTAAGTCTAGTTACACAGCTACACTCTGTGGAAATGAATTTGCCTTTTCATCTCAGTTTCTCCATCGGTAGACTAGGGAGAAATGTTGTGAAGGTTAATCTCTGTACACTTTTTGGGGCACTAAATGCTATTAAATAATAAATTTGAAAACTAGGTTTTAGTTGTCCATTATGGAATCATTAGTTCAAAAAATGCCACATTTTAACCATAATTTCTCTGCACCACAGCAGAAAAAATAATCTGTGAAGTAAGAATGGTAAGATTTTCTGTCTCAGCAAGCAGTTTTGAAAGCAGATTAATGAATGATTGGAATATACTCAACACAGTGATGTTGACCACTACAGAAAAGACCATGATCTAGTTAAAAATTCCTTCCTTGACTAAAATTTTGGTTAACATAGAAAATAAAACACGAAACAATATCTAAAAAGATGTAGATAAGTCAATAATAGATATGTATTTGGTGGGTACTGCCCCTTTTATGCCCTGAATGAGGCAGGAGCCTTACAAAGAAGAGACATGATGAAGTCTGTACCATAAATATACACAAAAAGGAAAAAAAAATACCAGTTCAAGTAGTTCTTTTTTTTAACCCTATTAAGATTATTTTAATGCTGTGCTTGTCTGTCCATGATATGGTTAAAGTAGCATATGTAATACTAAACAATGCAACAGTAATACAAAGAATAAATCATATTTACCTTGGTTTCTGGGTGCCTGACAAGTAAAGAAGCACAGAGAGCATTTCTAGCCTGGTCAGCAAACCTGCACCAGGCTCTATGATAAATAAGTTCAAATTCCAAAAGAACTGCAGCCATTTTATTGTAGCTCTTAATAACCTTTTTCATTTCCAGTGTCTGCAATTCAAGGCGGGGGGGGGGGGAAGCAAACACCATTTAAACAATTCAATGAGTGTAACACAGTAGAAATGCCCTCCACTAGGATTTTCCTCACCACCATTAGGAAAACAAAACAAATAGAAAGCTTTAAGTTATGCTATTTTAGAGATAAGGTAAGACACAGAAACATAGAAATATATTTAGGAATTCAATTACTAAGAAGTATTTAACTGCTTTAAACAACATAACTCTCTTCCTGATTTTTCCTCCCAGTCTTGCCCATAAAACGAAGTCTATACTATGACCTATACAAGGCACTGATGTCCCATTGAGAAAGCTGTAAAATTATATTTTTTCATGAAGTGTGGCTAGTGTTTGAGGTTAAATATCTCAGTCCTCTTCATTACAGAGCATAGCAGACAGAAGGCTCTAAGCTTAGGTACACGGCCAACAGTGCTACTATCAGGATTAACACAAGTCAAGCCCCAGAAGGGACAAAAGCACCAGCCTAAGTCATCAGCTTAATGTCTCAAGGGAAGTAACTGTTCTGAGCTGCAGAATAATAATGCTGCAAAAAGGAATTCAAATCTTGGAGCAAACACTAACACCTATCCTGTGATGGTGAATGAGCTTGAATACAAGTTGTTAGAAAAGTGAGCTTAGGAGTATAAAAATAAATCATGTGTCTGTTAATAACATGCTTGAAAGCTTAGCATAAATCCTCCTCTGCTAATTTCCAACCTTCAAAAGTGTGGTTTTCTTTTTAAGGAATGTCATTGGATGGTCAATTTTTCTGTATAGCTGCTGAGCCCACATAATCTTCCCTGTTACCTAAAACATAGAAGATATGAGGTTATATTGCCATTAACTTAAAAACAGTCAAGACTTTGCTAAGTCCTTTTTCTTCCTCATTTATTTCATTCTTACTGGTGGTATATTACGTGGTATAGGTGGATTTTCTTTTTGCTTCTGGTAGAGTTTTCGAACAAACTCCAAGTCTTGGCTGTACTGCTGAACGACAATGGTATACTTCTCATTAAGATCAATATGATTTTCTCCTATTTGTTCAAGCTTCATCAGAAGTCCCAGCATCTGTTCAGTCTAAAAAGGAGGATGGAGCATTTACTCCAGAAGATATTAATAGTTCAGAAAGTCATTGTTCATAAATTGTTTTTTTAATTTATAGTATAAATTATGTAAGTTTGCAAGTTGTTTTCTAACAAACAGAGAAAAGTCCATCCAGACAAGTTAGTGAATTTTACTTCTGTATTTTGTCCCATTTAGAATGTATTTGCCATATTATCAACCAAGAAACTGCTACCACTACAGTATACTGGAATATTAATTTTTTTTCTGACTTCCAAATCATCACTCTTTTTTTCTGCAAACTGTTGTGGTAGAACACCTACACCTTTACTCATGCTTCATTAACATCTCGTATCATGATCAGGGCCTGAACCAATGAACAGTACTGACATTAAGGTAACAGATGGCAGAAATTATTTCATTACTCCTGCCAGTCCAACAGGAATAATTCAGAAATGCAACAGGAAGCATGGGGAACATCAGGATGAAGAAAGAAAATAAACTTCAAAAAGATAGGGCTATAAAATTGGTAAGAAAAGATGGAACATAAAACTGGCACTAAGTAACAATGAACATTATCTTCCAGCACTTCTGCAAGCAACTTTTAGAACACTTGTAATAGGCTTGATGTCCTCCTACATTATCTCAGGCAGCCACCAGCACAGTACAGAACACTGGCAGTAATGAAGGAGTTCAGTAGGAGCTGTGGGTACTCAGCCTTTCTGAGAACCAGAACAAGGGGTTTGCATTTGTAAAATTACTTACAGTTACAGTCTTCTCAAACCAGGAATCCACAAATTCTTGTATGGACTCGTACAATGCTGCAATTTGGTTCTTAAATTCAAAGTAATCCTTTTCAAACTAGAAAAGGGTAAAAGAAAAAAAAAAAAATTATCTATAGTGTTGCCTTCATTTCATACAAAATTCTTTCCCTGAAGTTTTTGGGGAATTTGCTTTATCTGCCCAGTACATGTGTTCAGCACCGAATTAAAGAGAACAGGGACAACACCAGTAACAAAGGCATTTACATTCTAAGCAAAGCAAACAAAAAATAAGAAGTGTTAGGTTATATGATTAAAGCCTCAATCTTCATGAACACAAAGGAGCACAGAGGAACAAGGACAGGCAGAGGAAATCTAATAACCTAATCAGAGAGAACCGAGCACACTCACCAGCTACTCCCAGCACTGCCACAGGAGAGCGCTCAGCTCACTGTCCAGGTATGAAACCCATCAAGATGAGYGAACTGGCAAGCTCTCTAGAGCACCTTACAGACTAAGGGAGGTTATTGCCTAGGAGATAAGGGACTCATTACAGTTTACCAGGGAAGAGCATTTTGGGACTACACAAAACATATTATAGGAGTTAGGGAAGAAGCAAAGGCAGGGATCAATGTGGTTTGTGGGAGGAACAAGTGTGGGAAAATGAAGGCATGATGGGATAAAAGGAGTCGGTCACATGTGAACAGGTTGCTGGTCAGTACACYTGTCTGGCTGTGCCCTGCACCTGATCAGTACAGTCTGTCTTGTCTTCTTACTTATCTCCATTTCCAACCATTTTCATGGGTGAAAGGGTTCTCTCTTCTATGTGCATGAGTGTGTATGGGAGTCTACATACCAGCAACAGGAGTGGAAGGGGCTTAAAGGCAGCTTGTAAGAAAGATGAAGAGAAAATTTTACCAAGGCCTGTGGTGATAGGACAAGGGGTAAYGGTTTTAAATCTACCCAAAAGAGGGTTGATTTAGATTGGACTTAAGGAAGAAATTTTTTTTTACGCTGAGGGTGGTGAGACACTGGAACAGGTTGCCTAGAGAAACTGTGGATGTCCCATCCCTGKAAGTGTTCAAGGTCAGGTTGGATGCCACTTTGAGCAACCTGGTCTACTTGAAGATGTCCCTGCCCATGGCAGGGGGGTTGGACTAGATAATCTTTAAAGGTCCCTTTCAACCCAAATCATTCTATGATTCTATGGAGACCATGGGTCACTGGGCCTGTGCACCTGTAGAGTTAGCAACTGGAGAGACTGGAGTGTATTGAGGCCTAAGCACCAGCAACCAGGGTAGGAACCATGGATCACAGCAACTAGAAACACTGAAGCATGTGCATACTGTGTGGGTGGGTGTGTCACATATAATGGCTAGAGAATACCAAACCAGACTAGGCAGCAAATAGGACAGAGGCTTGGGAACCAAGTGTTGGAGCAGCCATATATCTGGGCTGGATATTAAAGAGACCAGAGTGGTCTAAGAGTTGGCTACCAGAGGGACTAGGAGGCCCAAGCCAGCTACCAGAGAGATGGTAGGGTCTGAAGGTCAGCTACTGATAAAGTTATAAGCCTGGACCAGCTACAAGAAAGAACTGTTTGCATGTGCGTGTCTCTGTGTGTCAGCAACCGGGACAGCAAGGGGATCCAGGGGTCAGGTAGAGGGTAGACTGATTGCCTAAGACCAGTTACTGGAGGGACCCACAGTGCATGTGTCTGTGCGTGTGTGTGTGTATAGGTCTGAGTACCAGCAACTGGGGTGGGGCTGCGGGCCTTGGCGGGGTTTCTAAGTCCAGGAACTGGGGAGGCCTGCGTATCAAGGGGCCAGTTGTTGGCTAGACTGAGTGTGTAAGACCAGCTACTGGAGGGATCCGTGTATATATATTTTCCACTAACAGGCTTTCCTCCTGCTCAGCCAGAGAGGTACAGGATGAGGCCATTAATACTGTTTGTAATTGTGTGATTGCTGTTTTCAGTTTGTGTTGAGCTGTGCAGCCAGACCTGTGTATAAATATATTGTGCATGCATGCCCATCGGGAATTACACGCTCAGCCTCACAGCTCAGTGGACCTGGGGACATGGAACTGTGACAGCCTCACCTCTATTGGGCTGCCAAATTCGGCAGCTCCTAACTAGAAGTGGGTATTTATCTGTAATAATTTGGGTATTTATCTGTAATAATTTTTCTTAAAAGTCCAAAAGACTGAGGACCTACAAAAGAGTTCAATGCAAACTTCCTCTTGAAGAAAGCACTCCACAAGCTTCGGAAGATAGTCCAGACTATATATTACTCCAACCATTTAGGTGTAGAAAAGCCATGCAATTTTTAAATACCTTCAAATTCCAGTTACCAGTAAATGTTCTCCTTCAGAAAAGAACCACACAGCAAGTATTACAGATATGTAAGCGATCAGCCAGTTAGAAGAAAGCCAAAGGTACTCTAGACTTAAATGTTTAAAGGAAAGTTGCTGACAGCTGCAAGTTACAGTTCAGGAAGTCAGGAGAGTAAGTCAACATTTCTAGCACTTCTATTGTGAGGCTATCAATCCTGCAAAGCAAGCAGGCTACAGCTCAAAAAAAGGAGCTCAGTTCCAGCATGTGCAGGATGTATTAAAACATGAGTCTGAAGCACTTGAAAAGCCACTAGTTTTTACCACCCTACTGAGTGCTGGGGGTGATATCATTCACTTCTCCCTCTAAAATATTCATCTAACTGCCTTTGCTACCTTTACTATAATACTGCCTTTACTATTCCACTAAGTATTTTCAGTAACACTGAGTAACTCTTGCAGCTAGATAAACTGTATTTAATGCATTGACCTGCCTGAATTAGTTTTCAGTCTGCAGTTCAAAATATATGCATCTCAAAACAAACAAGTTTAGGAAAAGTTGTTTGTTGCATTACCTATCACACAAAACCTAGTTTATCAAAAATTAACAAAAACATTTGAAATAAAAGCCAAATATACCAAAACACTTTCAAATTGTATTAAAAGATATGAAAGTATTATTATTACAGCAACATTCTATATGCATTGTTATAAAATTTAATCTTCTTTGCATAACTCCAGTGAAAAGCATAGAATTAATGGGGTGGTTGTCAGACAAGTGCTGAATGTATATACCTCTTTTTTTCTGTGATCCAGAACATCATACTGTTTGGATTTGGTGTTTGTAGCAATGCTCTGGTAATGAGTTCTGATCTCTTCAATACCTTCTATTTTTATACGCTGGAGCTCTAAAAGGCTTTCCATAATATTGCTCATGTCCGAAATCTTCTCCAAGCGTTTACAGAATGTATCAAATTTTCCAAATATATAGTTTTCACTAACAATAAAAAAGCAACAGAGGGATTGTTATGCAAATCTATTTGTAATAGATTTAACCACATATATTTAATGCACATATATTCTTCCAGAACTGCTACCAAGTTTCACATAAAAAAATCTATGCTGTAATAATTACAAATCAAGTAAAAACCAYTTTAAAGTAATGGATATAAACCAGAAAATGCTTAATCCTTACATATGTCAATTAAAAGCCTTTGCCACATTTTACAGGAGTTACTCTTTTAAATAAGACATTTGCAGGAGATCAAAATGTGAATGTACAATATTAAGAAATGCTCCATGCTTTAAGTGCCAATATAGGTAAAACTTCCCTTGGCATTGTGATGGACAACCTGGCCAAAGCTGATTAAATTCCCCTGGAGTCTTTTCACTTACATTCATGACTCAAATTTGTTGGGATTTCAGACCATACATAAACATATGTATTAAATCAACACATGCATAAATTCCCCTGAAGTCCCCTTGGACATCTGCTAAATCAACAAGTGACTGGCAAAAACCTGTCACTGGTTTATTCCTGAATTAAAAAAACCCTCTGCAAGGTCATGTTCTGATTATAAAAAATACTACATTTTAATTGAGTATTTCGCTTTTCTGCTAGCCAGCAGATATAATGACATCTCGTTTATAAATTGTATAAATGAATACGATTCAATATTAGAGTGAATCATTTACCTGAACTCAAATTGCCTGTCACTTGGATTTTCCTTTAGCACCTCCCTAATTCTCTGAAAGGATGTTTGGTACTGTTCTTTAAGGGAAATGCATTGTTGTATCCTTTTTAGCAATTCTTGCCTGAGGAAAAAAGCACAGAAGACAGAAAAACATCCTAAGGAGGTCTTCAAAAGAGTATAAATAAAAACAGAACATTTCAGTCAGATAYGCAACTTTGCAAAGTAAGAACACAAAATTATACATTACCTGAAAAACGTTCAAAATATGAGGATTACATTACAAGGTTTTGTTTTAAATTTGTTATCTAGATTGGATATTTTTAAGTTTAGGTTTTATTGTCATCAACCTAAAACTTTCATAGCATAGTCCGGAAAGGACTTACATCAGGTAAACCCTGGCTACAGAGTGCCTGCAGTTTGGCCATTTCTCATCTTCTGTAACCTGGATACTGCTGATGGGGTTTTCTTCATTTGTTTCTTTTTTTTTTTCTAAACAGACAAGACTGGAGAGGTATTTTTCCAGACTACAGTAAGCATGAGGAAAGTCTTGTTTCTTTACAAAGACACACCAGGAAGATCTTGGTTCTAAGGCCACAGATAGTTACATCTTATATACAGTTGTTCATTAACCCTGAGGTACTACTATACATGAGATATACAGATGTGGCATGGCAATTAGTCATAAGCCATTTACCCAAGACTGTTGCTCCACTTTGGCTTTGTCTTTCGTCTTCCAAAAGATCATCAGGAATTAAAATGATAGTCAAACTTTATAGATTGAAACCACTAACTGGGACAGAGAGAAACTTTTGCAAGGACAGCAGCAGCAAATAAGTGAGAAGAATGTCTCAAAAATAAATTCAGCTAGAATAAACAAAAAAATGTATTCTACTTTTATTTACATTAATTCTTTAGAATAAACATAGCCAGTACTTAATTGATTACAGGTAATTTCCAAAAACTTCCCTTTACCCACACCAAAATACAGGAGAAATCCAAATTATTTGTTAGATTTACTTTTATGTCTCCTAGCCTGTTACCTCAGTGTCACCTTTGACTTGGCTGGAATTTAAGCACAGACATCCTGACTGTCTATGTCTTGATGAAGCTTGTAACACCTTTTCCTTCTCACCTCAGTAACCATAATCTTGCTCCATTTATACTCTTTCAAGAGAGTGTTCCAATCATTACTTTTCTAGTTGATAACTTTAGATGTCATGCTAATCTTAACCCCTCTCTGTKGTTTCCCCCTTCTCTTTTGCATAAAAATAATTTACTTGTTCTTATAGTATGTGTTCTTCCTAGGCTATCTCCACTTAACTTCTCATCCTTCAGATACACTTCTTCTGCCAGCGATGTCAGCATTCACCACCCACTTGTTAAGTTTCATACAAATACTTCTGTGCTTCCACTTATGCTGTATGTAGCACTTGGGAGCAGCTCCTTGCAAGTAGCCATAGAGCAGCTAACTCATCCCTTCCTTGAAATGTCTCYTTTACTTCTCCTGGCAGTGATGCCTACAAAACATCCAAGGGCATCACAAGGTTTGCTGAAAACACTGTCACTCCAGCTGACCAACACTGCATGATTGCTGGTTTTTCTCTATCCCTCTTTCTTCCCCCCATCTCACCATTCACTTCTTATGTTTCAGATTGCAAGCTCTTCTTAAGTTTTAGATTGCAAGCTCCTTAGAGCTGAGGCAAAGTTTTTGTTCATTTTCTGTATAGTGCCTAACATTTGCTGAAAACTAGGGACTTTTGCTAAACTAATAGCTGTAACAAGAACAATAGAAAGGAAGAACAAAACTAGTCTTAGGCATGACTAACTGGCAAACTTACAGTAAATCTAGCTTTATAAATTTAAGGTGCCTCACTGGCACCATTAACACTCCTCATGTATTTGGTTATACAGCATTCTCCACGGAATACTCAGAAAATATGAGTTTGAGTATCATCCTATCACCCACTTACCTCGCTCCAAACAGACTACAATCGAACTGTGATTCTGGTCCTGGTACATATTGTCCCCTTCCTCAAACTGACTTTCCTGTCCACTAACAGCAAAATATATATCTTAGATGGAACTTTGCCAGTTTGTCCTCGGAGCTTCTTTGTGAAGAACCTTAGCTCCCAGTTCTAATTGCTCAAGTGTGTTTTGGTCTAAAAAAAGCCATGGGGACAAAATATCGAGTGTTGTATACTGATATATATTACATGCTTTTCAATAACAGTTTTTTTCACAACACATAGTAAATTTGGTTTTGCAGAGTACTTAATTCTACACAAAATGAGTAGTCACAAGCTTAAAATTAACATGGGAATCAGTGCTTGGTAGGAGGACAAGGGGCTACTTAAATTTACCTTTTAATAATCTTGATGACTAATCTATAATTTTACTTTCAGTGTTAACAAAAGAAGATGAAATTATTAAAATTCTATCACCTGTCCAGATCCCAGATTTTTGAAACACCTTCACATAGATATGTCTTGCATGTGTTAATCATTTGATTAGTAATTTTAAGAAGAAGAGATGTCATGCGCTCTGATGTGTTGTAGTATGGTGATGTACAGTAGATCATACAGACAGTATTCATTAAACTGGGTACATGTTCCATCATTGTTACCTACAACAGGAAAAAATGGGAGAGTCAGCAATTCAAATTTCTTAAAAATTAACACAATGGAAAATGTGACAGCTCTGGGAATACATTTGTCAGTGGATAAACATCTTTTTGATTGTAACACGCGGTTCTTGTAGGCATCTCATTATGAACTGGACCATCCAATTCATTTGCAGGGACCTAACACACTACGACCAAGAAAAAAAAATGGGGAATGGGTAATGAATAAATGAATAGGTCTTCTTCCAGAGTGGGATTTTCCAGAGGAAAAACAGAGACTGTGCTCTTCTTGGCCATGGCCTCCAGTATACGAAGGTGCTGTAGTCTGCTTTGCAAAGGAATATGCTACCTGAGGAAAAGAAGTCATACACTGCTACAAAAGAGTTGGCCTGCTGTAGGAAGGACAACAAGAAGAAWGTTGGCCTTTGCTCATTTTGCCTAGATCTGCACAGAAGAGAAACCCAAAAGGGGGAGGCAAAGCAACAATAATCTCTCTCTTACTGAGGATACTGAACTATAGAGTTTTCTGTCCCACAGAAGGATTCCACAGAAATGCATGCATGCAGATATACTGAGAACCCAGAACAAGAGACAGTGACTAGCCTAGAAAAGGATAAAAAAAGTACGGTATCTGAAAGTCAAGTCCAATATGGCAGAACGGTGAATATTTGCAGAAGAAAAGCAGTGTAAAATTGCTCAATGGATTCAGACAGAGTTCAAGCTTTGAAAACAGTATTTAGAAAATTTGCAAGCAGCTGGATTATGTGTAAATCTTCTGAACCATGTAAGCTTAGACAGTTTTGCCTGGTGGCTGTATCTTCAAAATTCATGCTCTCACTTAAAAAATGAAATCTGAGACCCACATGGTTATGAAAGTAAGTTTTATCATTTGAACCAGGATGACAGTAAATACGTGCTACCTGCAAGAGAAACAGCTTTAACGTGTAAAATAAGTGGAAGCTGCCCAATTTCAGCTCAACTGAAGGCTTAAGATCATTTTATGGTATTTGCATTAAAACAATCACRAGTAACTGCTAACTGAAGCATGGAGACAGGAGACAGGAAGAGGTACCATACATAAGGCCCAACCTCACAAAGACAATTCAGCTCGATATCAGGTTTGGAAAAACATCATATTTTGCTTATTTTTCTCATGCCCTTCAATTATCTTCTGGAATGACAACTGCCTCCTACACAAAAAGTAGTATTATCTATGGCTTATTCAAAATCTGTAAACTCAATTCACTAATGCCAAAGGAGTTAAGCTGTCCACTAATCATTAAGCATAGCAGTTAAATACTGAAAGGAGAAATATCTTTCTTTCAGCAGCAAAAACCTTTCCTTTCTTTTCTGAATTTCACGTTAAGTGCCTTTAGAGTACTACTTACAGGTGAAGCTTTGGCAAGTGGACCAAAAAATTTATCCAATGTATATAAATATCTCACGTTGTCTTTAGCTTCATTGGCAGCAATTGTTATATTACCATCCTGAAAGGAGAGAAAAAAAGAAATAGAATACTGTTAAAATCTACTGAACAAGTTCTTGCTTTTTTACAGTGCATGTACCACAAGACTATGATTCCATCTTGCAAACATTTTCTCACAGTTCTCTCAAATAAGCCATTTCTTCTTTACATAAGAAATAACTGCTTTTACATGCAAAAATTGGTAAGATCTACCTGGCAATCAGCAACATTTTGGATGTGATTTAGAGGAACTCCTTACTTAGACCCCCAAAGTTTCTCCTTCTTGATGGATGTACAATAGTGTGGTTTTGATAATCCAACTCACATTTTAGAATGGTTTTAGCATGGTACCCATTCTACAGAACTTAGACAAGATCTCTGAAATGTACCAGGGTGTTTCCCATCATTTTTTAATAAACACTTGTAAGGGCAAATGAGTTCACAACTAATGCCTGTATATCCTTCTGTTCATGACAGTTAGGAACTATCCAGTACTTAGGAGGCAATTCTGTATGAAGAAAGAAATCTAGTTTATCATCCTTGGCTCTGTACAGACACTCTCATTCAAATTCCATTTGTCATAAAAGTCTGCAAATATGTTAAGCACAAAATAAAAAACTCAGTAAGGTGATACTGTTTTCCTGGTCTATTTTCAAAACAGTAGCATACCTTCTTAAGTGCTAGATGATCTACATTCTGGTGTTTTGGGGGGGTCTGATTGGTTGTACATGGTCTACAGCTTATTTTCTGGCTTGCCTACAATTTTGACTGATGAGTATACACTACAGATATCCACTTATCTGAAGTAGCAGTTATACTACAAAAAGCCAGCTGTCAATAATTCTAAAAGCAATATGATGAACTTTCAGACATCTCTACAGTTGGCCTGCAAAGGGTACAGCTGGAGAGAGACAGAAAAATGTTGTATTGCTGCATTGCTTTACTTTTGCACAACCATTCCTCCCACTATGTTAATGAAAGACATATTACAGAAGCATTGACTTCTTTTCAAGTTATCTATTTAACTTCAGAATCATTGGTGTTATATGTTTCAACAAACGGATAATAAACCACAGTACAAAACCAGCATAAACACTCAAAACTATTTTTAGCATTATGTTCAGTTCTGTGTGCATTACAAACACAGTCCTGTACTCATTTAAAATTTTTATTAAAACATGTAATTACCAGCTCTTTCCACTGCTTTAATGTCTTTGATCTTGCTGCCTGAAGAATACTTAAAATTTTCTTTACTCTTGAACTCTTGATCTCATCTAAAAGGCTTTGAAGAAAGATACACATTTAATACTCTCTTTGGAATGGAAGTTTACACTGATTTTTAAAAAGCTTTTTTTTTTTAGACTCTGTGAGAAATAATGCAGGGATTTAACCTGTTAAATGATGACATTCTTGTCTTCCAGTGTTCCAGCTCTGCAGATGGACCAATGTCATCAGCTTCTCTTCTCATTTGTTCACTCTCCACTAAAACTTGTCTGATCTGTTTGATCCAAATCATGACCACTTCTTCAAGTTTCTCAGTGACCTCTGTGTTGCAGCCTTCAAAATCATAGAATGGGACAGTTTCATAAGTACCAAGAAATAAATACAGATTTTTAACTACAGAAGTGAAATGTCCTTGGCAAATATAAGCTGAGAGTCTATGTAAGCTGAGTATATTCAAATCACCGACCAACAACAGGAAAAGATTAAGACTGTAACAACAAGATGCACACACATACAACTTGTATCTACCTGCTCTGTTACTACTGCATATCCTTTACAATGAAAACTGTTAAAAATACAGTGAGTTCGTAAGGAAAAAAAAATAGAGCCATGTGGTTCTGGGAGAATCATGTTTCAGAGGTCCAAGAAATGCATTAACTATTATGCGTATATTTTTCTGCTTGTATTTCATAAGTAAAGGCTTACTTCCTATTTCCCTCTTTCTGCCACTGCAGCCTATTCCACATTAAAAGCATCACGTAACAGACACCATTATTAAYAGTCACAAAAAACCCCTATAAGTCAGCACATCTTTTAGATTGCCCTAGCAGCTGCAAGAGTCCAGTTCACTTGGTGCATTATATTTAGGACTCGTGGAGCTTGTACTACTAAATGGATCTAAAGAACTTGTCCAGCTATATAACGTTATTGCCTCATCTTAAGAGTCACTAGTTCTTCTGTGGAAGCTGTCCTGCCATAGGCTCATGTAGGGTTGAGAGGGATTGCAGAAGTATTGACTGGTTTGGCATTATTTCACTCTGAAAATCCATGTGGTGATAAGAAATGGTGGAAAGCTATTGTTCAAAGAGACATAACTACTCTTTTTCTTACATATACATATATGTATATACATAAATTTTTATAAATACATCTCTGTTTGACTCACAGCCCTCAGAGCCAGACTTAATATTGGATAGGATTTCCCCAGTATCGAAGAAAGTGAAGAGTATACACACTAGTAGATGGCTTAACTCAGCAACTACTTGGCCAGCCAACTAAGAGGAACACAGGCCATTGCGTACATGATATGTCAAGGAACTACCTAATCCTTTAAGATCTATGAACTAAAGGATGGGCAAATGATTGATGATTTTATGATTACAGTCAGAAACCTGGCAAGAGTAAGCAGAAAAATGTATATAGCTCAGGGAAGATGAATTAATTCTTCAGAGTAAATTTTTACTAATGACATAAAATGGATTTTATAAACAGCATCATTGTGTTTGCTTTGCTGTAGGAATTACTCACCTGCAGTTATGTAGTCAGATGGGTTCTGTAAGTTGCTGACATAAATATCAATATCCACTTCTGTGAGCTGAATTTTATCTTCTATATTCTGTCTTGATGATGACAAACTACCCACAAATTTATCCACTGAATATAGAAAGTCTTGTATCTGGCTGTTCTTCAAGCCTTCCTTCACAGCTCCCCAGTTCTGATTATTTTATGATTTATGCCAAAAAAAAAAAAAAAAGCAAACCGAGGGTCACACTTTCTTTTGTTTTTTTTGAACACAAAAGGTATCTTATTTTTCATTGGAAAGGTATTTCTTATTCATGGCAGTATATAAAGATTTATCAGTTTGCCCTTTAAAATACACTCATCTGTACTATAACATAAATACTTTAAAGTGTGCATTGATTTAATTATTCTGTTAGACAAGAAGAGACAAACAAGCAAGAGGCTCTCAAGAAATAAAAACATCTCCCTGCTCTCACTGTCTTCACACTGAATTGTTGTCTTTTTTTTCAGTCTGATTTGGCGCTCTCTGAACAGAGAAAACAGATTCTAATCTCCCTTCCTGCTCCTGGGTGAGAGAAAATGGTAGCATATGGTAACAGCACATGACACCATCATTCTCGACAGACACATTATATTTCCTACCTCTGAATGTGTACTTCTGGAGGCAACAGAACCAACTGTGATGCTTTGTGAGTGCCAAAGAACAAGGACAACTCAAAGAAGCTAGATACCCTGGCTGTGATACAGTGCTTGCTGTCCACACTCCAGAATAAAATCATGGACTGATCCTTTGTGCTGCCAGGACTTGACACATCTTTCAATCCAGGCTTAATCTAGTTTTAATTAAGTCATCACAGTTTTACCTTAGTATGGCTGCTATGCTATGTTCTCCTTTGTCATGAGCATTATGGCTGGTGCTATTGCTTGAAAATAAACAATAACTATATGAATTTCAAACACACATATACAAATTGCATGACTCCCATAAAGGCCTATATTAGACTTGTATCTTTTTGTATCCTCTGTTTTATGTTCAACTGATGCACAAACAGGACTGCAGCAGCCACTTAACTTAATGCCACATGTTACTGAGAAAAAAGACTAGCTATTTGATTACCTGTTGGGATTTAAGTGCTGGTATCATGATTTGTGACAAGAAAAATTCCAGGCCCTGAAGGATATTTCCATTAGTACACTCAAATAAGCCAAAATTCACCTCCTTCGGGAAGAAACAAAAATTAGCAGAGTACATGTAAACTTCTGCTACATTATACTATTTGAGTGAAATTCAGACACGTGGCAGACATATATACAGTCCATAACTACATAGGTTCCATGAGGATATTGCCCCCCAGCTACTGAATTTGGATTGGACATAGACTAAAATTCAGCCAGAAATTCCAAGACTTGCCCTTAAGTTTGAGTCACCAGAAGAGTCAGTCCCATATTGTAGCAACACTCCAGCAACCAATTAAAATTAACCATTTAACATCAATGCATTAATTAATCTTAAGACAATTATATGTCTATATTTCTCTTTTAGAGGAACAGCTTCCATCTATCATAAATGTCTAAAAAAGGACAACAAATGTACCAGGCAAGAAATGCCTCTCTCAGTTGCACAGTTCTCTCCAGTTCCATTAGTGAACTTATGCTTAGGAAGCACTTCTTCACCAAGAGGGTGGTCAAACACTGGAACAGGCTTCCTAGAGAGGTAGTCAATGCCCCAAGCCTGTCAGTGTTTAAGAGGCATTTGGACAATGCCCTTAATAACATGCTTTAACTTGGTCAGCCCTGAATTGGTTAGGCAGTTGGACTAGATGATCATTGTAGGTCCCTTCCAACCTAAATAGTCTATTCTATTCTATTCTAGTTAATGTGAAGCAAGAAGCAGTGAGTTGCTGAAGCTGGGGACAGGGGGAGAGAGTACTGGTGAGTGGAATCTTTCTGCAGAACATAAAGCATAAATTGTAAGAAGTGAGGGATTGCATCTTTTCCCAACGCTATCCGCTTACGGACTGGTTGGCTTTTCTGCTACTGGCATTTTGCTTACAAATTTATACATCCTGAACATGGTCCATGTGCTTTCTGTGACACATACTGACTAGCTATTTCAGCTCTGGGTATGTCTCTCGTTAGCAGAGAGGGAGTCTCATTCAGAACTTCTGAACTGCACAAACATACAGTCATTTTGCCTTCATCATAATGAATGCTTCACTGATACGGGGGAAAGTGTACTGAGTTCTGCCCTGGAAGCTTCTACTCCCAACTTTTGCCTGTGCAAAGACAGCAATTCCAGAGTGTTTTAGGAACGGCTACACAAATTAATTTTTGTAGAGGCTTTGACATTCTTGGCTATCTTGATTATTAATTTCATTAACGTTTTTCTTGCTAGATCCCCACTTGCATGCAAAAGAAGAGCATTTAAGACATTTAATTGTTATGCATGAGTGGAATACTGTGTCCTAACAATATTACGGTATTATAATCCCACTAGAGTACAAGAGGGTAGAAAGCTCTTTCTCAAAAAGTGGAGGAATTAAGGATGACAATCAAGGCATCATTCTGCTTTAAGAAGTGCTTATGAGGAAGACCAGGTTTCTCTGCATGTCTGAACATGTCTCTTGGGAGGCAATGCCCACAAGGTTGTTAACAAGGAAATGCTCCTGAACTACTTCCTTCTGCAAGAGGGTGTGCTAACAAAATAGCAGAAGGAAAGGACAGAAGGGTAATGAAAAAATGAACTGACCTCTATTTTTCCCCTTCAGATGCTTTTAACAATGCCAGTTTCTCCCATATGACAGTGTTTGCATCTGTTGCAGGGAGGGGGAGACAGGGAAAATTAAGTCTTTCAAGACTTCTGAATCTCTAGGACAAGGTTGACATACGAGCTGATCCATTTCGTCCTACAGGATGCTGAAGATTCAGCTATTCCTCTTTAGAAATAGGGGACAAATCCATGTGTTTCTAGGGGGTTCTCAGGTTTTCTTTCCAACTGTTCCTACACAGCTCTTCAGGATAAACCAAGATTTGCCAAACCAGTCTAAGCCGGAGCTCCAAGCSTCATCAGTTTGAAGACTGGCTGACTGAAAGTTTAGGGCTTTTAGTTACCTTCTATAGAATCTAAAAATATTGCCTCACATAAGGAATTAAGTTTGATGACAGCTACATGAGTGCCCCTGCCAAAAGAAGGCGATCACAAGAGAACCACAGAGAGAAGGCAGCTTACTGAAGACTTTGGACAACCATTCTGACAGGTACCCAACTGAAGCAGCACAGCAGGACTGACAGGGCGCAAGAAGAGGAAGCCTAGAAATTACTTTTGCATCCTTGGATGAGGTATTTAYAAAAATATTGCTATAAAGCAAGTGACTGACAGAAACTGGAGTACTAATTTCCATGACTGTAGCTGGAGAACAAACTTACTACAGCTTTGGCCTGCTCAAAAGGAAGACATCAACCTACTAGTGACAAATAAGGAGAAAATCTGTACAGCATAAAAATGAGTGCATCAGTATTTCTGAGAATATTATTTCAGACTTACTACATTTTTTCTTTAATGTCTATTCTTAGATGTTAGTATCTGGATGCTCTTTGTACAAAACTATTGCAAGTATTTCCCAAGAACATGAGTGTCTCTGAAAGTCAGAAAAGGCTGTCACAGTACTTCCTTTATACACAACTAAAGCTATTAGGGGCAAGAAAACTTTACTTTAGTTAGTTTTGAGTATGATATTTTAAAAGTTTAAAAGATACAGTTATTTAAGTGCAGTGTTTCCATAATTTAGGCTCATTAATTAAAAGGAAATCTCCTGGTTTAGGTCTTTATTCCCTACTGCCATTAAAATGTATATTTTTAATGAGTAATTAATAATGAATTTTTATTAATTAAAATCTTGTTTTTAATACTATTGCAGTAGCTAATTTCCAAATCATTAGAACATTACTTTATCATAAATACTTATTCAGATGAAAAAGAACTTCTGTTAAACACAGAACTAGACATTTTCATGAAAGCACTCCCCACTTCTTTTTCTGATTCCAGTTGCGTGAATAAAGGTCTAAGAAAATCTTAAGTACACTGCAAACACTGCATGATTTTGGTCTGACCTGGGAAATACTTGATGCAGTTATAACTTTATCTGATGTCCTTAGGAAAAATGCACAAGTTCCTGTAAAGTTCTGTAAAAAGGACAAAATGCATACAGTTAGAAAGAACACACGTGTACAGTAAAAGTAATTTACTTAACAACTTAAAAATGTGCTGAAAACAAAACTGTAAAAAATTAATTACTCAAAAAAGTAGTGAACTCTTTGTAGGACATTTGAAAATCTGTCCCTCTCAAATCAAACACTGTTTTTTCTCCATCTGACATAAGAATGTAAAAAATGCCCTCTGGGCAGACCAGTCCAGTATCACATCTCTACTGAGAAAATGCAGTTCAGGRAGAGTTTGCGAGCTAGGCTACTTCCTGGGCTCCATTCCTCTTGTATTCCTCCCTGCAACCGTTGCATGAGAGCTGTTAGATGACATATTCCTGTCTACTCATTTCAGCATCCATTTATGGACCTATCCATGAGACTGTCTAATCCCTTTCTGAATCTGCCAACATAAATTCACTGAAGAAAACTAAAGATATCCTCAGCTTTCAAACATTTTAGAGTACTTTTCATAGATACCTAGACCAGAATGGATCATCTTAGAATGACATTTGTTTCATTTTTTAAAAAAGGAACTTAAAGATTACTAAAAATTTCTGATCCAAATACTTTATAACATGTATTTTCATCTTTTTGATGGACTGAAGTAATGTAAAAGTTTCAAATCAGTACTGCAACAATGCTTACTTTTAATCCATTAAATCTAATAATAATTCAACTGTAACAAATTTTAAAAGCCATTCCAATTGGTCGAATTGGCAGATGAATGAATCTCACTTCTCCTCTGAGAGCAAGAAAGAATTCTTCAGCTATGTCTTTTCTAACATAACAATGTCAATATAAGCTCATTGGGGGRAAAAAAAAATACACCACCATGACTTATTCAAAGAAAATGGTATATGGTACACCCCATTCCCCCCAAAAGAGATGGAAAGAAAGAAAATTAATCAGAAATCTTAATGACTACTCTGAATACACTGCTGAATAATGCTTAGACATTACAGTAAGGAGGTTGTTATAAGAATTTGAATGGAATAAAGGAATTATTAAAGGTATTTTTGGTGTAATGTGCAGTATTATTATATGAAAGGAAACACAAAACCACCGAAGAACTGCACTTTTAAACTAGAAGTGCACAAGCACTGGAAAATACTTAAACATGCAGTCATTAACAAAAATGTTAGGATCTACGATTTTTTAACAGGGGTTAATTTGACCTGCTCTCCTCTCAGACAGTCAAATCCATTAATCTCTAATTCTTTACTGGTGAATTCCAACCTCAGCTTGAGAAATGTTGGGAGATCTCACATTATGAGAACATGGACTAAGTACTTAAATATCTATCCAAGAATTACAAAAAGTTGTTTAACACCGCACAACTGTTATGTTTTTTCAATATTTTACTTTTCAAATGTCATCTAATGAATTTTTCAACCATACCTCAGTAGAACCCATGGTAATAAATAACTTCTTCTGAAGCAAACTGTTCGTTGACCCATCTGACCTCAATGATGCATTTGATTTTTGCTAGCAATTAAATTATAAATAAGAGGTTAATAAAATAACAACTATTATCATACAGATACCTCATCCTATTTGAATATGTGAATTATAACAGCTCATTCTGAATCAGTTAGTAATTCCCAGATAGAAATCATAAGGTTGGCTTTATCTGGAGAATAAGCTTTGCATGAATCTCACAATCCCCAGTAAACAGTTTCATAGCCCTGTTATTTCAGAAAAAACTCAACAGCAGAAAAAAATCTCACAACATATAATGAAATTAAATCTGAAGTGTTTTCTAGAGCAACTTCCTCCATGGAAACAAACTGGATGTCTCGCAGAAAGAGTCATGTGCCTGGTCTCCAAAGTCATAATGTAATTGTGAGCAGGACTTACAAGGAACTCWGTCAGGTACATCCTGCCAGCAATGCAAAGAAATTTAGTTTTTTGCCCATGTCTTTAACCATACATCACTCTGAAAAACTTTCTCTCTGAGAAGCCTTGCTGCCACTGGTCCCTCTCCACTGAGATGTATCTACAACCTCTTCTCTGAAACAACAAAATGTTTAAGCCTGATCAAGACCTGCTTCCCCCTAATTTTCTGTCACGCACTTTGGAAAATAATCCTTTGAAACTTGGAAGAATGTAACAGAAAATAATGTGGAAGAGGCCTGTGAGTATATTTCTCTTTCAAGTTTGAGAAGGAGAGGCCTCTTCCCAAAAAGTCTAGCTCCTGCTATAGACTAAACATGTGACGTATGACACACAGTGGTGGCTCCCCACTTCCACCCCAAATCAGCATCTTCTAACCGCTATGCACAGTCCTAAGTGAACATCATGCACCCAAGCTGGTGAAAAAGAGAGGTGAGCAGCACTGAAGAAAGGATCTTTGACAAATCTTGGTAAGAACATGCCTACTAGGTCAGGCCAACGGTCTGCCCAGGCCAGTATTTTGCCTTCAAGAATGGCCAAAAAAGGATAAGAACARGGCAAGCATGTATGATACTGCCCCTGAGTAATCTCCAATTCTCCAATATGTTTGAAACCAAACTGTTGACAGAACAGTCAATTTAATGAGATCTCTTGACGCGTCAGAATGGGGTGGAAGATGCTAGAGATGGCATTCATACTTTCCATCAGAAACATTTATCTTTATGCTATGCTGCTTTTGCAAAATTTTCATAAATCCATATTTTAATGGTTAAAAAGACCAAAATAAAACAAAACTAAATGCAGAAATGAAATGTTTCACTTAACCCAAGCTGGGCATTTATTTCTGGCTTGTCAGTTAAGGAAAACAATTTCAAGATTTTTAGTTTTGTCTTGATTTAAGTCAAAGAACAACACATTCATCCCAGAAATGTGCATGCACAGTCCCAATGAAAGGAAAAACTGATTAAACTGTTCTGACAGCTGAGCTGATTCTGTGCTTTACAAAGTCTCTAAGCAATTCCAGTAACACTCAAAAGCTCTTTTAACTTATCTAGGTTATAATGAATCTGTAATTCATTCTTGCAATTAACTGACGATCGAGCATTATCAATCAGTTTTTCTCCCCAACAAGCCCAAAATACCACCACATGGTGAGGTAGCTCACCCTAACATGGCTCCTCAATGGCATAACCTGAAAGGACTGAGGAAGGACTTCTGCAGTTCAGGAAGCCCATAACAGTCATGTTAGGCAATTTCAAGGTTGCTTGGCACCTTCTGATACCGCACACTCAGTGGAAGCTGAACAAATAATTTTGCTTTTTATGAAGAGGCTTCTCCTTCTCAAAATTGAAAGGGAGAGAAATACATCTTGGGGACAACAACTACCTTAGTTCTAGTTATAGTTTTCCAATCTTAAGATTATTTTCCGCAGAATGGGACAGATCTGAACATGAAGCCACCTTAATTTAGAAAGTATGCTGTCTGGTTTTATTTATAAAGCGGTCAATGTTCCGAATGCCAAATTCTGCTTCCTATCTTTATGTACTGTTATATTAGCACTTCCAAAATTCAAGCACCTGAAGGACCTTTGCAAATGACATGAATGTATAAATACGTATATCATGTTAGTATTTGTAGAAGTGGATTAGATGTGGCTCTTGGTACAGTGGAATCTTTGTCTAAATATGATGGTGTCATTAAGGTTCTGTGAGTATCCCAAGTTGCTGTATTTTCTTACATGAAAGAGGGTCTGAGATGGATGGACTTACGTATGCCCACTTTGCTTCAGTACTCTCTAACTTGATCCTCTTCCACAAGGTCAGGGAATACTTAAGCAAAGTGGGCATACGTAAGTCCATGGGCCCTGATGGGATGCACCCACGAGCACTGAGGGAGCTGGCTGATGTCGTTGCGAGGCCACGTTCAATAATCTTTGAACTAATTATTCAATCTATTATCGCTGTTAATATATTCCAGAAAAGAGATACCATACTATATGCTATACTATAGAGTATACCATACTATAGAATACTACTCATTTTAATTCCAGAAAAATGGTTCTAATCATGTTACTATGATTCAACTCTAGGAAATCTGCTAAGGGATCAGAGTTGCACTGTGCATAACCCTGTAAATACATATATATATATANCAACTACCTTAGTTCTAGTTATAGTTTTCCAATCTTAAGATTATTTTCCGCAGAATGGGACAGATCTGAACATGAAGCCACCTTAATTTAGAAAGAAACTGCATCATTTTTCATCCTCTTGAATCAGTGCTTTGTCCATAGTGGAGTTGGTGCAGTTCAAACCAAAAGGAGAAGACAAAATGGTTCTTATACAGACAGTTCCCCCATTCCTATAATACTTATGTTAGCTAATCTAGTATTTTTAAACTCTGAATACCGTGAACACTTTACCTCAAGTATCTTTATCATTTTTGAAGTCTGGATTTTTACTTTACTTGGCCATTTTTAAGTTTTCTTTTGTGAAAACAAGAGCAGTATCAAACCATGCCACAGGGCATTCTCCTGTTTTCATGTAAGCCAAGATGGCAGTATCTAAACAATGAGATCCAAGTTCTTTCCACATTGGCATGCATAGCAAAAAAATCTCTGTTAAGATTTTCTGAATTTTGCAACAGTCATGTGATTTTTTTAAAAAATGCAACTTTGCTTTTGCAGAAGTAATAACAGAAACATACCTGCAATACATCTTGGTAAAAGAAGAGCAACTTTTTAAGTCCACTAGGGGCAAAGAATTGTTCTATAAGTTGAAACTAAAAACAAAATTACAATTGTAGTTAATTGTGAAGTAGTTCCAAAAGACTGGAAATTTTGGAAGTACATTTAACAATAAAAATTTAATTAATATTTACCTTGTCATCAGAAATAATGGCCTCCTCCACTTGCTGTTCACTTAAGCCTATCCCATCTGCTAATCTTGATATCAAATACTTGTGTCTTTCATCTATCTGAGCTCTTCTCTCCTCTTTGGTTACTTTTGCTTGCTTGGCTAGTTCTTTCCTAGTTTCACTGGAAAGTACTATACTTTTCTTACCAGTTGTCTAGAAAATAAAAGTTTGTTATAGAGAGATTTTTTTTCCTCACTTAAGGATTGTATTTTACATTGTTGATCTTTAAACTGGTTTCATAAACTACTTCAAGCAGGAACATAAAAAATTACATCTAAGGAACGCAGAGGGGAAAGATCGGTAATAATTAACTTGTTAGGACGGAATTATTTCTCAGTATAAAGTTGCTACAATGGAAACTTCAGATCGGAAACTTCAGATCAGAACCTCAGAATCAGGTGTGGATTCAGGCTAAGGTCACAATACAAATTTAGCACTGTAAAAGCTCTAATTCAAATCTCAGCTTTGTGAATGCAGCTTCCATACTTCTATATGTCCATATTCCAGATTTGGGACCAGATCTATCTCTATACAGCCAGCATTTTAATATATAGTATCAAGTTATTACCTCAAAGGAAATAAATCCACTACAAAATCAGTCACCACTGGAACAAATATACAATTGATGTTTAATATGCAGGTCATATAAAAGCAGTAGCAGAATGATAAAGAAGGAGTTTTATGTAGACAAAGGATTTTTTAAAAACTTCATAACAGTGTGAACAAGACTGAAAATAGATATGGTGAATAACATTTTTAAGTCAACAGATAATCTTCAGAAGCTATACAGAAAACTAAAGATTTGGGTAAAAAAGTCACCACACAGAGCATTTCCTTCTACACACAGCTCCCACTGACATGAGTATCTGGAGTCTGGGGAAGTCTGGAGTGTCTCTGTACCTCACAATTTTTATTGGAGAGAAACAAAGATAAATTACATCATCTTCCCAGTACTCTAAACTAGGAATTGTAATTGATCAATCCTGATTTACTCTTAGATTAAAAAAACAAAAAGCTGGCCAACATCCACCTTTGCCTCCTACCATTTGGTCTTACCCCAGACTCTGAACGGATGTTTTACATCAGTCCTGTCTCTACCTGCATCTCTTTGAGACCAGGAGACACCAAGAATGCCTGAATACCTGTAGTTGTTGGTCAGTACCATTCTGATGTCTCTAAAAGCTACATCTTTTCTGATTCACCACTCATTTTTCTCCCATGTAGGTCCCAACTCATCTATGCCAGTCTTTTATCATCTCTGGCTTCCATGCCAGAGCTGGATCTCTTGTTTTGCATATGCCTTCCCTGATGCAGCATGACCTTATTCAAGTATTCTTAACCAATATGAATTTTCATCTTGGCAAAGAAAGAGGATTAACCAGTGAATAATTAAAAAAAAAAACAAAAACCAAAATCCCAGCAACACACATTGTGAGCACAGAAAGTAAATGGCCTAGCACTGTATACACTTTTGAGTGGTTCACTGTTTTTTTCCTTGTAATTAACAGAGACTGAAGGAACTCAACACCCTCCAGTATTAGGCCAAACTTTTGTCAATGAAGACTTCAAGAATAATCTGTACAGACAAAAATTTAACAGACAAAAGGTAGCTGAGTCACCACCTATTTTAGCATGAAAACACTTGCCGGAAGAACAGCAGTCAAAGGTGATCCTGTGACAGCAGATCCTAGCTCAGTGCTCCTTGTCTTCAGGTCCCCTCCACGTCTACGATGCTTACTTTCCGTGTCTAGTTAAAAGAGGTGACAAGTTCTAATTATTCAGGTATATGCATAACAAATGCATTTACAAGACCTGCCATGTTGTGTCTCAATATCTGCCGTATCTTAATATCTAACCTCTTCTCAGGCTGGGGAAAATGAGACATGAAAGGAACATTAGAAAACCTGTGCCTCAGCAGAAACCCTTAGAAGCCGTTAGGGGGAAAAGATGTCTTATAATGGCTTTTATCTCAAGTTCAATTGCAAACAATCCCTACTGATAGCAGTAGAGGTAAAAAAAAGCTATTTAAGGTACGAGCTTGAAGAAATCAGTTCTGGAAAAAATAGAGACTCTGAAATATTGTCACTTTTCACACTTGCTATTGTCACCCAGTTATTCCTCTTCTGTTACTTCTTTATCTAAATTCTGATTGTCAGTCTTATGCATTTCTGACAAACTTGCTACATGCAGAGACTTGCAAGACAGCTTGACCACGTGGAATATCTGAAGAATAAAGATTGCTAATATTTGCAATAAAAACAGGACATATATCATTAGAGTGTGTAACTATCTTATGTTGATTGTTTAAGCCTCCTTAAGAGCTTTTGAAGCCCTTTAAGTTATTCAATAAAAAATTTATTGCATGCCTTTGTTTTTCCCAGAAATTAGGATTTGAATATTTTTAAGTCATTTAAGTAACAAATAAGAGTATTTGTTTTCCTGATACCAAGTACAATAACTTATCTCTAGCCAGCCACCATTTCTCTTTTAAAAATTTTAATTACAAAGCACTCCTAAATATTGCTTTATCTCTCCTTAACAGAAATACTGTTTTAGTTAGCTTTGAAAAGATAATTATTTGAAAGCACTGAACAATGCTATTTGTAATTGCTACAGCTTGCTTTTAGTCCAAGAAAAAGCGACCATTTTATTTCTCAGAAGATGACATTTAGGTTCCATCCTTGGCAGCAAATAGGATCCTCAGTGGAGCATGCAGTAGTGCTAATGAGCGGCTCACTAAACTTTCAGGAACTACTGTTTAATCTATTCTAAATAAATGATGAGATTGTGACTAAAATTAATATTCTAATAGCACTGATTTCCTTATAAATTTTCTTACAGATTGTGTCTCTTTTCCCCTGATTATAATGTATTATTCACAGAATCATAGAATGGTTGAAGTTGGAGGGGACCTCTGGAGGTCATCTGGTCCAACCCCCTGCTCAAGCTGGGCCACCTAGAACCAGTTGCCCAGGACCATGTCCAGATGGCTTTTGAATATCTCCAAGGAGGGAGACTCCACAGCCTTTCTGGGCAACCTGTGCCAGGGCTGAGTCACCCTCACAGTGAAAAAGTGTTTCCTGATATTCAGGAACCTCCTGTGTTTCAGGTTGTGGCCATTGCCTCTTGTCCTGTCACTGGACACCACTGAAAAGAGCCCAGTTCCATCTTCTTTACACCCTCCCTTCAGGTATTTATACACGCTGATGCAATCCCCCCCGATCCTCCTCTTCTCCAGCCCGAACAGTCCCAGCTCTCTCAGCCTCTCCTCATAGGAGAGATGCTCCAGTGCATTCATCATCTTCATGGCCCTTCACTGGACTCTCTCCAGTATGTCCAGGTCTTGTACTGGGGAGCCTAGGACTGGACACAGTACTTCAGATGAGGGCTCACCAGTGCTGAATGGAGAGGATGGATCACCTCCCTTGACCTGCTGGCAACACTGCTCCTTATCCAGCCCATGGTATCATTAGCTTTCTTTGCCACAAGGGCCCATTGCTGGCTCATCTTCAACCCCCAGGTCCTTTCCCACCAATCTGCTTTCCAGCTGGTCAGCTCCCAGAATGTACAGGTGCATGGGCTTGTTCCTCCCCAGGTGCAGGAATTTGCACATCCTCTTGTTGAACTGCCTGAGGTTCCTGTCAGCCCAACTCCTGAGCCTGTCAAGGTCCCTCTGGATGGCAGCAGGACCCCCTGCTGTATTGGCCATCCTTCCCAGTTACGTGTCATCAGCAACCTTGCTAAGGGTACACTCTGCCCCATCATCCAGATGATTAATGAAGATGTTAAACAGGACTGGACCCAGTATTGAACCCTGGGGTACACCATTACCTCCTGGCCTCCAACTAGACTTTGTGCCACTGATCACCACCCTCTGGGCTTGTCTGTTCAATCAGTGTTCAATCTATCTCACTGTTTGCTCATCCAGCCCACACTTCATTAGCTTCTCTATGAGGATCTTAGGGGAGTGAAGGGGAAATTCAAATTGTAACTGCTCAGCAGTAGTAATTTGTAACCCAGGAACAATCTGGCATGGAGAGCAAGAAGGCCCCCCAACTGCAGAAGGGGTTAAGCTGGCTGGAAGCAAGAATGCCAGAGACAGAACAACTCCCTGTAAGGGAGTGTAGTTTCCCTTGGTGATGAGATAAGAAACAGCCACAGCATTATCTTGTAGCCATCCTGGAATGCAAGGCTCAAGGTCTACCTTTGGGCAGCAGAGCTGGTGCTGGGGGATGGACCCAAGGCTGGGCTGAGACACTCCATGCTGATGCTCACACGACTGGTGCTGGTGCAAGTATATATAAGGAATCAGCTCGGGAAGCATCTTTGCAGACTTCTTATAGAACTGGTTATGGCGGTAGGACTCTGTCCAATGCATTGTTCATTAATTTTTTTTTTTAAATATATTATTTCAGCACAAATGTGTGTTTAATTCACCTCAAGGGACACAATAAAAATTTCCCAACAGGAGAATGTCAAAAGCCTTACTGAAGAAAAGGTAGACTATATCCGCTGCTCTCCCCTCACCTACCAATCCAATAATTTCATTGCAAAAGGCAATGAGGTTGATCAAGCCTTTCTTCCCTTGGTGAATCCATGCTGACTACTCCCAGTCACCTTCTTGCCCTTCATGTGCCTGGAAATGGTATACAGAATTAGCTGCTCCATCACCTTCCCAGGGACTGAGGTGAGGCTGACTAGCCTGTAGTTCCCTGGGTCCTCCTTGCCCTTCTTAGAGACAGGAGTGACATTAGCTTTCCTCCAGGCCTCAGCCACCTCTCCCAGTTGCCATGAACATTCAAAGATTATTGAACGTGGCCTCGCAACGACATCAGCCAGCTCCCTCAGTGCTCGTGGGTGCATCCCATCAGGGCCCATGGACTTACGTATGCCCACTTTGCTTNTCTTACATGAAAGAGGGTCTGAGATGGATGGACTTACGTATGCCCACTTTGCTTCAGTACTCTCTAACTTGATCCTCTTCCACAAGGTCAGGGAATACTTAAGCAAAGTGGGCATACGTAAGTCCATGGGCCCTGATGGGATGCACCCACGAGCACTGAGGGAGCTGGCTGATGTCGTTGCGAGGCCACGTTCAATAATCTTTGAACTAATTATTCAATCTATTATCGCTGTTAATATATTCCAGAAAAGAGATACCATACTATATGCTATACTATAGAGTATACCATACTATAGAATACTACTCATTTTAATTCCAGAAAAATGGTTCTAATCATGTTACTATGATTCAACTCTAGGAAATCTGCTAAGGGATCAGAGTTGCACTGTGCATAACCCTGTAAATACATATATATATATATAAAAAAAAAAAGCATTTGTTTATTTATATGTACATATTTATTTATAAAGCTGGAAATTGCACATTGCAGTCCCTACACTGGCACGTTCAGAATAGCACGTACCCACCCAATATATCTAAGTACCTGTTATAAACTTAAACACTCTACTTAGTAATTGTTTTCTCATTTTGTTCCTGGAATTTTTTCCATACAAAGCCAACATGAAGTACTTATCATTATTTTCTCCCTTACCTTTTTTTATAGCAATGAGAGGTGGACAGAGATCAATGTTGGGTTTGGAAGAAAGTTGCGTTGCTCTCAGTCGTTCTGATTCCTGCTGTGCAAAGTGACCAGGAGAGGAACTAGGCTCAACTCTTCCCCCTAACTGACTGTCACCTCCCACAGTCTCCTCCATCTCCACCACCACACAAAAATCAACCTAAATCAACAATACAGAAAATGACTGGACAATGTAACATTGTAACAACCAACCACACCTTCCGTATTTTTATCCCTGTTATAGCACCAATATGATAGACTAGCAAGGAAAAGAAAAAAAAAATCTCTACTTTTGGTTGCTAATTTAAAATGAGAAGATCTAAGCAGTTTACAAAATGATAAAAGCTCTTCTAAGGTTGCCTGTTAACAAAACTTTATTTCTAATTGCATAACTGTCATTTCTCTCTGATCAGACTGCTGCAGGTGGGAACTCACGCGTTGAGGGACAGGTTAAGCTCCTTCTTACACGACAGCTGCAGGTCCCTCTGCAAAGCGCTGGGCACAGAGTACTGGCTGAGGYACTTGCTTAATCTCCAGGGGGTTTTTAAGCCTGCGGTCTGCCTGGGCACTTGGAGTTGCTGGCAGCTGCTATGGCAACCCCTACACAAACCCAGCTAACAACCCAGTCCCCAGGAGGCACCTCGTCTGTCCCCATTTCCCGCTGTATCCACCAACCCCGTGCTAATTTCGTAACTACTTGTCTTTTTAAATGCACCATAGTTTTGCCTTACATATAAATTAAATCCTAAGCAAGCAGCTTCCCTGAGCCTCAGCATGTCTGGCATGCAGAGCCAGGGGATGCCATAGCGAGCTGCACCCTGGCAGCCACGCCGCTCTCCTCAGCACAGCCTTTCTCAGCAGGGCAGCAACCTGGGTTCTGGGCAACACGTGAAGAGACACAGCCGAGACAAGTGGCTGAATGAGGACTTTCCCTTTTCCTCTGCCAGGCAAAGCCACTTCCACATAGATCTGAACGATACTGCATGATTCGCAGCTTATCCACCTGTGGCACCCTTACTTAGCATGCTTCCTTTTTCCAACATACGATACCCAACGACCAAGCTTTCACTGCAGTAGGTTACCATTCAAACCCAAAGRTTTAACACCTCAAAGGACTTCTGCATTTTATTTTTTTAACCGACCTCAGTGACCCTGAATYACGCCCCAGAAATACTGATAGTGCCCTCGACACTGAGATACTGTAAAAAAGCAACAGGAGGGGAGAAAGAAGAGGCGGCGCTGCCGCTAGCCCCGCAGGCTGCAGCCGGCAGCCCCGAGCCCGCTCTGAGGAGACGGGGGCGCTCCCCTCGCTCCCACCTCTCCCGTCGCACCCAGTAACGTGTGCGCGTACGCAGCCACCTCGTCACCGGGATGAAACTCCTCAGGGAGAGCAGGCAGCGGTGCTCCGCAGCCACTAAAGCAGCCTGAGCCGCTACGGCTCCTCCACAGGCTTTTTCACTTAGCGAGCGCGCCCCCCCTTCCCCCACCTCTTCCCGGGGCCGCGCAGGCGCAGCCCGGTCCCGTGAACAGGTGAAGGTGCCTAACCCGCATGCGCGCCGGCCAACGGCGGGGGAGCGCTGTGGGGGCTTCGTTCTGCGCCTGCGCGCCCGGTCGTGCGCCGCTGCCTGCGCCCGGCGCGTGCGCACTGGCGGACTGTCAGTACCTTCCCGAGGGGCGGGCTGCAGCCGGTAAGTGGCAGCCGCGGCTCCTTCTGCCCCCGCCGCTGGCCCAGTGCCAGCGCCCCGGCCGGTGAGCGCTGCCGTGCCGGCTCCTGCCAGGCCGTCGCTGTCTGTAGTGACCCGAGTCTGGCACAACGGGAAGAGGAGGGGGGACGGGACGGGACGGGCTGGGCTGGGCTGGGCTGGGCCGGGCCGATCCGGGGCGCCCCTCGGGATGGCGAGGCCGAAGGGGGTGCTGAGGGCTCCTCCGGCGCGGCCGCCGTCCGCGGGCCTACGCTGAGGCCGAAGGAGCTCGGCGTGGCGGGGCTGCAGCCTCGCCTGTGTGCCCGGCGGCAGGTCTCCGGCCTTTGCTCGGCAGGGACGGGCACCTGCGTCGATGCAAATAATTCGAGTTGAGCCACCTCTGTCAGGGAGCGGGGCCGGGAGGAGCCGGGCTGTCGGGCGGAGCTGGGGCTGCCGGCCGGGGGCTGCCGCAGCTTCCTCCGAGCTTTGTTTTGAGGGGTTGTGYCCTAAACCTGGGAGTCGCTGCGCGCCTCTAGCCTAGAAACTCCTTTCTGGAGGGGGCAGGGGCCTCCCTCTGTGAGCGCGTCGTCGCCGCTGATTCCCTTCTCGGCTTCCCGGCCGGAGCTTGAGTCCGAAGGATGAGGGTGTGCTTGCAGCTGAAGCCTTTCCAAGACTGCTCAGGACTTTCTTTTGTTCGCTTCTTCCAGTGCTTTGCTCTGAAGATGTTTGTGGTTTTGGCTAACAGCCTCTGTGTAAAGTTGGCATGGTTTCTTAAAGTTTGCTTTTCCTTTTGAATGGTTAGTAGTTGTGCAACAACCTGTCTACCTCAGCAAGTTAGTATGTAATCGGTTAGGAGATTACAGTATACTGACTACTGATACTACTGATTTTGTTCATGAGGTCTACTTAATGTGCCTGGGTAGTGGCTGTGTGGGTTMAAGCTATTGTAACTCTGTTGAACGTATTCAGAGTTGTTAATAAAGGCAGTAATTCAGCATAAAGCTGTCTACTGCAGATACCATTTCTGTAGTAAATTCATATTTAAAAATAACAATTTTTTTTTTCAATTGTAGATGCAGCCCTGATAGCTTGGAAATGGATTGGGCTAAACAAAACCAGAGTATTCATTCAAAAGAGTGAGTGGTAGAAATAGATCCCGCACCTTGAGATGTAGAATAGGAAATCAAACATCATTTGAGCTAAATAGGCCATTAGTAGAGAAGTGATGGGTATGATTGCACAGCTAAGGAGGTAAAGTAGRACATGGGTTTACACTGTAGAAATAATTCTGGAATAAGTGCATACTTATGCATATAACTTTTGAAGACACTAGAGATACAGATCTTTAGATATTGGATGAAGGAACTTGAGACATAGACTTAGGGTCTTACAGACTAGCTCTTGGACAAACCTTGCCTGGAATCTTTTTTAACCCTGATAAGTTCTAAAATGACCAATTTTACTAATGATGTACTGAGTCTGTGCAGGATGGAGTTAACTTTCTTCATAGCAGCCTGTATGGTGCTGTGTTTTGGATTTGTGGCTAAAACAGTGCTGATAACACTGTGTTAACCAGTGTTTTGGCTATTGCTGAAGGGTACTTGCACAGTGTCAAGGCTTCCTCTGTTTCGTACTCTGCCCTCCACTCCCCTTGAGTAGGCTGGGGATGGGCAGGAGATTGAGAGAGAACACAGCTGGGACAGCTGACCCAAACTGGCTGAAGGGAAATTCCCTACCGTATAATGTCATGCTCAGCAATAAAAGATGGGGTAGAGGAAGAAGAAGGGGGGCTTTGGCTTCCAGGGTGGCCATTGTTCAGAGACTGGCTGGAGCATTAGTTTGCCTATGGGAGGTAGCGAGCAGTTTCCTTTGCTTCACTTGTTTTTTGGTTTTTTTTGGTTGGGGGGTGGGGGGTGTTTCCACTTTCCTTCACCTATCAAACTGTCTTTCTCTCGACCCATGAGTTTGCTCGCTTTTGCTCTTCCAGTTCTGTGCGCTTGGCACAGTTCTTCATCAGATCACTATTCTGTTGAGATTAAGTGATGTGCTGGATATATGAGTGTAGACTGCTTTGAAAGTAGATACCTACTTTCAAGAAATAATATGGATATGAGCGAGTATAATCTGTAATTGTGGCAGCAGAACCTAAAATGTTCTGTTTGATTACAAGACTGAAGACGTAAAATGTTGGAAAGAATTTGGAAGGAATGAGGAACTCCAGATGTGTTCCTTGGAGTTCTGTGGACACCATGTTCTTTCATCTTTGGTGACTGCGATCCTCCCTTTCTGTTAGTAGCTAGTGAAGCTTGAGAGAACAGGTCTGGTTTGATGGCCAGCAGATTTCACCTTTTCTGCATACTAGTTTGCATGCATGTCTTGACTTCACTAGAAATTCTGCTGGTCGCTTAGGTGAAATGCTTGATTAATTTTTCCCTGCATACCTACACCTCTGATGTACTGATACCATGAGAAGAACTGAAAACAAGAGTAGGAAATAAAAAAAATCATCCATCAGAAGTCTAAATGGAAGTGCTTTATAGCTAAGTCTCTGGGTTTAGAGCTTCCACAGCTATGTTTCTCTCCACTTCTGGCAGCAAATTTGACCTATTGCTGCAGGGGGACTATGGTTCTCTCAGCTCCACCAGATTCTAGTTCAGGAGGAGTTAGGATTTTTGCTTGGCCCTGCTACAAGATTCCTTTATGCTTGTCTCATTCCCCTTTTAATAGGCAAACCTACTCTAGGATTAGATAGAATCTGGTTTTTGAATGAAGATTTGCTGTTCGCTGCTTGTTGTTGTTGTTGTCTTTTTTTGGKTTTTTTTTGGTTTTTTTTGGTTTTTTTAAATACAAACTTACAGATAGCAAGGTAAATGCAGAAACAGTAACCAGAGAACATTTCAGGTAAACTAATGAAACAGAGTTGAGTGACTTTAAATGCGATTCTTCTAGAATTCCAATTACTGCTCTTTATAAGGTGGTCTAATGATGCTTCTGTCAAGTTGCACTGTTTTTATTGCCAAAGTTAGTTCTCCAGTTGTTAACTTTGAAATGACACATAGCCATCAAACAAAAAATTATTTTCTAAAAATGTTATATTTCTTTTCAGTACTGTTAAATTATGAAGGCATTTTGAGGTCCTAATCAACAATGGAGGAAACGGATAGGGAAGCAGTTGCAACAGCTGTTCAGAGAGTAGCGGGAATGCTTCAGCGTCCTGATCAGCTGGATAAAGTGGAGCAGTATCGCAGGAGGGAAGCTCGTAAGAAGGCTTCAGTAGAAGCTCGACTCAAGGTACAAAGTTTGATAAACCTGAGTGTCTGTGGTGCAGCATGAATGTACCTTCTTTTTTTTTTTCCCTTCTGTTTTTTGATTCTACATTTTCATCCAGATAGTTTTAAACCATGCACTTTAGTTTTTACTCTGTGTCCAAAACAGAAACGTTACATCCTGAAAGTAACGCAAACAAATGCTGTACATCTTACTGAAATTTTATTCAAGCATTTCAAGTGTAACTTGAAAGAAGTTACATGTCCTTGTAGAAGTTACATGTCCTGTAACTTCTACAGTTTATCCACGGACAGCTACCCTCATGCTGTGTAGCCTGTCAGCCAACACACCTTTGTCTTAATGATTGAATACTGAACTTGTAACAAAAAATTGATGATTGCACCTGAAAAAGATCAGTCAGTTTAGTCTCTGACTTTTACATGGGTTTATGGAAGATAGCTAAAATCTATTACATTCTTGTCYCTTGCGGAAGTGTACCCCATGATTTTCCCCCTCCTTCACATGTGTACATGTGAGTGCATGCACGCATATGCACACACACAGACTTTGCCTGAAATATGAGTAAGGTCATCCTATGTTTAGTGTCTATATGTTACTGAGTTCTGTGTTTTCTTCCTTCACTGGTACTCACTAGCCAACAGTCATTTTAGACCACTATATTAAGTAATTGGAGTAGAGCCTTAGAAAAGTGTTTTGGGAAATATTTTTGGGTTTACCAGATCAAAATGGCTGGTATACACTGTATCTAATCTTGTATTTCAGAATAAGTTAGTTTATCTTACAACTATTTGATGGCTCCTTGTTTGTGCGAGTCTGCATGAAGTAGAAGAGAGCCTGTCTTCTTTCACAGTGAAAAAATCTGTTAGCAAATTACATGTTAATTTTTGTCTGTAGCATAGGAACAGAAATTTTCCTGATGACTTGGACTGGGTTTTTCAAATTTAAGGCAGGAAGCATATAGTGGAGTCTATTAATAGTGGATCAGCTGTTTAGTTACTGTGATCTATTTATAATATATGAGCACAGTCATTTGCCTAGTGGCTGCTTCTATAGACCGTGATGACTAAACATAACTTTGTAAGTTTTGTAAATGTCTAAATCCACTTTATAGCTAGTTTTCTTGTCATTTTCCTTAAGTTACCTTAACTTCAGTCATCTATAGATGGTCAGAAATACCTGTTCCAAAAAGAAGTACAATACCCCTTAATCCATTCAGGATGCATTCCTGAATCAGGTGATGGTTAGTGATGCAATGGATAGCAAAGCAGTTTTTCCCGTAAGAATTACTATAATGGATGGGAGCACAGAGAGGATGTAAGAAATACTCTTGCTCTGTATTTAAACTGTGTATATGTATGGTGTGGAAGATGGAGAGACAGGGTCATCAGGATCATCAGCAGGAGGTGTTGCTGACTTTTCAGGTTGGATCACTGTTGAAAAGCCTCAGCTGCTTCATCTACGCAAATGAACACATGGTAAATCTTTTAGTGTGAACATGTTGGTGCTTCTTTCTGACTGGATATGCTTTCATCTTTGTCATCATTTTCTTCATATGAATCAAGATAATCAAGTCAATCAAGGGTGAAGAGTAGAAAACCAGGATAATGTGTGTCACTTTACAGGGATGAAGCAGCAGAGATCTGGAATGGTGTTCTGCCCAAAAAACCAGCATCTCCTCCAGTTGGTTATCCTACTGCTCTCTATATCCTCTTCCAAATATTTAGTTATGTCCATTTCTTACATCCTTCTCTGCATTTCTTCCTGCATTAAATAAATTCTTACAGGAAAAACTGCTTTGAAATGTGTCAAACTCATCCGCTTCATGTGTGAGACTGATGGCGATTTTTGAAGCAGTATTTTTAAGGATCGGTAGCAGAACTCTGAAACAATGGGTGGATAAGCACCAGCTAGCACTGTAGGCTGGTACTTCTGGGTTCTGCAGTCCAAAATGTAGGCAAAGAGCTGCTTGGACTCTATTCCAGAATGGGCATTAACAGCCATCTTTGTTTGTGCACTTATTCAGTCAATGGGAGAACTTAGGTTTTGGTTTTCTGTCACCCTGAAGAAATACTGTATACATATCCTAGGAGAGTTCCTAGGTCATGGGTTTCCCTGAGTATAAACATGCTTGAATCCTCTACCTTTTGATTCTTAGCTGCTGTGCAATCATTAATTCGAACCATAGGGCTCTAGGGAGACCAGGCAGCCAGGATCCTGGTTCCATGGCTTCATGTTGAGGGCTGTCACTTGAAAAGAGATAAAAATGAAGTTTTGAGCCCTGTTCCTAGGATGGTTTGGTTTTGTTTTCATTTTTTTAATACATTGATGGTCAGTCCAATCTAAGATGAGTATGCATTCTAGGAAGCGAAGTCCACAATGCTAGGACATGCCTCGCTCCCTGCCCCTCCACCCCCTCCCCTGGCCCCAACTGACTATTAGAAGACACACTGAACATGGGTGGATGTCTGTTTTTAGAATTTTCCTTGGCTGTTTATGTCAGTGACCAAGATTAGTGGTTGTTTCTGTTTAACATAATCAAGTTTCTGCAAAAGTTAAATAGGCAAAAATTTGAATATGTAATACTTGGAAGATCTGCCTCAGAATTGAAATATCAAATCAGAAGTATTGAACATTTAATGGTCATGTGATTTTTAAAATACTTTATGGTCATCTTCAGAAGATTATGTTTGAGTATCATATTGAATGTTTGAGTATCCTAATTACCTCGGTTCCTGTAGGGGAAAAACGTGTTAATGCAGCAGTTCTGTAGATAGATATTGTATAAAAATGCCTTACCACTGCTTAATTGTACTGAGTCTGACAGGAAAATACATTTTTATCAATAAAATCAGCATGTCATAATTTGAAAGTACATAAATAGCGTTAGTTTAAGAATCACTGCATTTTTCTGGTACTTTCCCAGTACATTTAAAACACAATAAATGTTGTTCATAGTTACCAGGATTTCCTCCTTGGCTTCTAGTATCAGACAAAAAGTTCCATGACTGCCCAAGCTTTTTGGCCTTAAAAGTATGGCAAAAAAATGTGTTTTGAGCTTAGCAAAACCATTAGTGCCTCATTTCTTTACTGGTTATTTCAAGTCCTTGAGATATGCAACTGAGTTTTCATTGATGTCTTGCCTTTGGCTTGTCTTTTGAAGTCTGTTATTTCCAGTTTCATTTTCCACTCACCTGATTTCATCTTAGTCACATCTTTTTAAAAATACGTATATAAAAAACATGCTGTGGATGTGATCCGATTTCTTTTGCTCAGATATGCACTATAATGCATTTTCTGTAAGGTGTCTGGACTGTCAAATGATATTCAGGACTAATAGCTTATTTGAAGAGTCATTATTTCAAGTGTCACCTGTCGCAAGAGATATCTATATCAATAACCTCTCTTTATGCCAAAATAATCTAGTAGCTGGATTTTTGGTCTGGTTGTTGATATTTCACAGTATCGAAATTTTATTCAGTTTGGGTTTTTGTTGTTTTTTGTTTTGACTGAATTCCTTTTGATTTTTTTTGCTTTCAGGCATGACAAGCCAGAGGGTTTTTTTGTTTTGTTTTGTTTTTTAGAACATTGCAGAATTTTTTTTTTTTTTTTTTTTTTAGAACATTTTCAGTTGCCAGTCAAAATTTGTAATTGCTTTAGTAAAATGCTTTGTGAATCTGTACATACCAAGCATTCTGTTGAAACATCTGGATCAGCTTTCTTCTGATATCCCCCTTTGAAATGAATTTATGAAGGAAACGCAAAGAAATCTCATTCTGCCTTCCCATGATCCTGGTTTAATATAGATTTATAAAGATGGTGATCTATCTGCCTAAGCTCCTATGTTAGCTTTGTGGGCAAACCAGTTGTATCTAGGTCCTTTAAAACTAGATACAACTTCAGGACTTCAAAAAAAGAATATGTGCGCACACAGAGTAAGTTACACATTTCTAGTAAGCTATAATACTACCTTTTCAGTTTTTTTCCCCTCTGAAAATGTTAGATACTGAAATGAAAATTAATTCTTGAGAAATGTTGAAAATACGGAGCTTATAATGATTAATACGAGTTCTTTCTTTGTCTTTTTGTTTGTATTTAAGGCAGCAATCCAGTCACAGTTAGATGGAGTACGAACAGGTTTAAGTCAACTGCACAATGCACTGAATGATGTAAAGGACATTCAGCAGTCTTTGATAGATGTCAATAAGGACTGGAGACAGAGCATCAACACCATAGAAAACCTCAAGGATGTTAAGGATGCTGTAGTGCAGCATAGCCAACTGGCAGCTGCTGTAGAAAATCTCAAGAACATCTTTTCAGGTAATCTAATGTTCTTTATATAATCCATCACATACTGAAAGTGCTTTAAAATGGTACTAACAGCTGTAAGGTTGTCAAGTAATGTCAAGAACTTTAAACCTCACTGGGAATGAAGAATTAAGGAGGAATCACCTACACATCACGTTCAGGGAAGTAGCTGGTAACCATTTAATATATATCGAGTCTAAATGGTGCTGTAAGAACTTCTAGTCTGGCCTATCTCATCATCAAACACAAGTCACAAAGAAGCTTCTTGCTAGCAATCAGCAGCAGGGATAACATGTTTACTATAAAAGACTGAAATATGCAAGTGGCATGTACAGAAAGAAAATTCGGAAAGATCTGGAATGTTGCCAGTGAATTGGGCACCTACAGCAAGCCAGTTGGGTAAAAATAGTTCCAAATGATTTTAGGAAGTGAAATTTTTTTGCAAACGAAGGCAAAATATGAATCACCAAGATCTCCAGTCAAAGATTCTCTGGCAAGCTTTCTCACACAACAGTTAGGAGCCTCAAGGATTTCCATTAACGTTATAAGCATAAGTATAAACTACCTGAAGTTCTGTGCACAGTCCTTGCTTCAGAATCAGGCAGCACAGTCACAGAAACCAACTCATGCATAAAGAAATTATACATGGGAGACAATTCTTCCTTGCACCACTGCACAACTGTGAAGGTTTGCAAAATTAAATAAGATTAACGTGATATAATGGATACTGTAAAGATAAAGAAAATGGGATTACCTCTGTCCTTTCATGCAGCCTTTTTGGTGCACATTCCATTCCATCTTGAATCAGGGTGAATTCCTTGCCAGGGCTTTTCTGCTTATAAGTAATTTTAAGAATTTTACCCCTATAATGGGGGCTAAACCTATCATACCCCTTTGAATTTATTTAAATAGTCTTTTCTCTCCTCTTCTCTCCTGATGGTAATTCACAAAATATACCTATAAAGAAAAATTGTTTCCCAGTCATGCCAGGTTGATTTGTTTAATCTCTGTGACAGTGTATCTAACTGCTACAGTACCAAACTGGGATACGGTGTGCGACTTAAAGAAAAAGAGTAGTATTTACATGCACTGTCTAGCAATAAAAAACGACAACAAAATTCTGTATGTTCCAATGCTGAGTTATTTTGGGGGTGGTGTTTTCTTTTACACTGATGAATGCAATTGAGACAATAAGCCTTTTCTTTTCTAGCATTATGAGAGGTTTTTAGTGTGAAGCATCTCCCCCCGGCATTGTTAAACAGTATGATAACTTCACTCTGAGCAAAACAAATGTTTTATAAACCAAGTGGTTTTCATCATGGTTAATGATAGTGTATAACTGTCTTTTCAAACCTTTTTGGGGCTGCCAATTTTATCACTAGCTGCCTTTTTTGCAGTGACAGTTTTTCTGCTGAGATTTTTCAGTTCTTTCCCCCGCAGGATCCTAATCCTCTTCTATAGTATTCCTCAAATACTGAAAAATAATAAAGAAAAAAAAAATCTTCTAAATAGTTTAGCAGCATAGGTAATTATCCCTATTCTTCCTTTGTGCCTTAGGCAGGCAAAAACTGTTCCTTCAAGAAGGAGGTAAAATTCAGTATTTGTTGGGTATATGCAGCCTCAGGTTCAACAGGGTAAGTGACTTTTAGTCAGGCAAGTTAAAAGCCTTTTGTGTAAGATATAAGAAAGCTAGTACTGCAATTTTTTTCATAGTAGACTTTCATGGATTTTTTTTTTTTTTTTTTTTTTTTTTTTTAAGGGGGGAGAGGGAGAGAAAGGAAATTATGTTCTATTGGTACTATGATCTTTGTTTAGCCACTGACCAAATTGGAGCATTATAGTTAATAATGTATAAAGATACATAGAATTTACTAACAATTTTTGAATACTTCAAAATAATTTCCCTTAAATTCTTTCAAAATAATTACTACAGCTGTTCTCCCACTTGTTTCCTAGTGCTTTTATTGTCTTGTGTTTATTCTTTGTATTTTGATTGTGTTGTTTACTCTTTTTGTTTTTTCTTCTTCTTTGCCTTTCTTTCAGTTCCAGAGATAGTTAGGGAGACCCAAGATCTGATTGAGCGAGGGGAACTTCTGCAAGCTCATCGAAAACTGATGGATTTAGAGTGTTCTCGTGATAACCTGATGTATGAGCAGTATCGCATGGACAGCAAAAACACACATGACATGAACCTCATCCATACATACTTTGGGGATATGCAGAAACTTTCTGAGGAGTTGGCAAAGCAGCTTTGGATGGTGGTTCAAAGATCTCTTGTTACAGTCCGTCGAGATCCAACCTTGCTTGTTTCTGTTGTTAGGATAATTGAGAGGGAGGAGAAAATTGACAGGCGCATGTTAGACCGGAAAAAACAAACTGGGTTCATACCTCCTGGCAGACCAAAGAAGTGGAAAGAAAAAATGTTCAACATTTTGGAAAGAACTGTGAGCACACGAATTGAAGGCACTCAAGCAGATACTAGAGAATCTGACAAAATGTGGCTTGTGCGCCATCTAGAAATCATACGTAAATACGTCCGTGATGACCTGCTCGTGGCTAAAACCCTGCTGGATCAATGTTTCCCTCCACATTATGACATTTTCAACAAATTGCTAAACATGTACCATCAAGCTTTGTCCACCCGCATGCAAGAGCTTGCTGCAGAGGATCTGGAAGCAAATGAGATTGTTAGCCTTCTAAGCTGGGTTTTAAATACATACAAAAGGTAAGGTCCCCTTACCTTTTCTGTTAGCAATAGTTGAGAGTAAGCATGTAAAACACAGTTTATGTGCTAATATTTGCATGTCTATTAACATATAAGAYGATAAAACAAAAGAGGGAAAATAGTAAAGAACTTGCTGGTTTGATATTTGTTATGCATTTTGCTTTCTGGAAATTGCTCCTTAAAACTTGTTTGCATTTTCTAATATGTGATTTTGAGTTGCTTTGTAAGCTTAAAGTTTTAATGCAGTTAAAGACCTGCTTGAAGCTCCAGTCACCTTGTACTTGTGTGCCAGTTTGGTGAAGTATTGAGGAGAGCAGAAGAGACTGAGAGCTCGTGTTTGCTGTTGGCCAGAGCCCCAGAAGATTTGTATGGTTATTAACTTTCTATTGTTCTTTTTTACAGGGGTTGGGAGTCTTTCAGTGTTGCTTCATTACTGTTAAATGGAAAGAATGTAGTAACTTCCTTCAGGTTTTCTCTCAGAACTGTGTGGTGATTTGTTTATTTAGAAGAATTTCTGCTTACAGGTTGTCTCCTGTGATACTTTTAAACTCTTTTCTGTTGAGTTATGTGGTTTGTTGGGATAACTTAAGCATTATGTTGTGGGTTCCCTGCCCCCCACACCCCCCTTCCTCCAGGTAGAAACAGCTCAAATGGCAACTGTTTAGTTTTTGCTGGCATGTAGTTACTAGAGCAACTGATTTGTTTGGGAAAAAGTAATGCTAGCCTTTCTGTGGCTCATAACTGTAATCCTGTTCTCAATAGCTGGCGCTGACCCCGAGTCTGTGGTGTGTACACTTTTGCCATCTTCACTTGTTCCGTCTCACTAATTCAACAAATTGGACGCTTGATAGGTTTAGAGTATAATACCATAAAGCAAATAGGTAGGAGATAATACTGTTCTGTAGAATTTTTATAACCAGCTTTAATTCATTTTGTGTTCAGAACTCTGTGCTTTGCTCTACACTGCAAAGTTCTCCTGCTTTTCTTCCCTGCAAGGAACAATCAGGAGCACCCACTAATGCATACTTACATACCTGTGCAGGATATATGAGAGATGCAGCTACTAATAAGGAGCTGAGTTTCTTGGCCTTTTCTTCTTCGTTAATAGAAGGCCAGAGGAATAACTCTGCAGTGAATGAAAATCAGAAATAAGTGAATCCCTCTACCTATAGGGGCATGGCCTCAGCAGAAATCCTGCTCCCAGGTTCTTCATTTCTGTCCTGGGGTTGATGTTCCAGTAAGGCAATTCTTGGTCTTAAAATTGCCCTTCTACCCTTCCCCCAGAAAGTAGAGCAGATTGCTATTGATTAGATAATTCAGAGCTAAAGCTCTCCCAATCCGTGTGTTCCACCATAGGAAGGGCAAAGAGAGGGAGCAAAGCCAGCGTTGCATCTATTTACAAAGCAAACAAATCAAAAAGGGATCATTCCTGCTAAAGCAAGTTATGTGGCTCGTAGCACCTGATGGCAGAATCTTGTAAAGGAAGTGAAATGGTGAGAGGAGTAGATACAGTGGAAGATATCTGAGAATGCACTTCTCCACTGTATATCCATGTAACAAGTGTGATGGAAATTAGAGGAAATATCTCAGGAAAAAAAAATCAAGGCTTTGAGTTTCTCTTGTCTCTTAAAAAAAAAAAAAAAAAAAGCCTGAGAGGGCAGCACAGTAATTGTATTCTTATAAATTATAATAAACTGTTATAAAGAGGATGATAATTAGCTGTTGTTTATGTTTGTAGTGGACAGTGGAAGAAGAAATCAGCTCAGGCTTGTGAGTGGGAAAAGTGCTCAAGTGGGATACTTGCAGAGCTTACCAAATCTCAGTCGCTGGACATCTCTTAACAATACAATAAACAATTCTCTGTAGGGATATGTTTATAATAAACTGTGAAGGAGGATGGCCTATATGACATCATAAGAACTGTGTTATTTCACCCTCTTTTCCCTGTATGAAAAATAGGTTCTAAACTGCTGTTACATTCCTTGTTCACTTCTATAGAACATTGTATGGTGGAAGATAGTTTTGTCCTTTCTGATCTTTCTCTACTTCTATTAAATGTAATTGAATATTAGAGGGAACATATAAATTTGTATTTGTATTCGCATATTACAGCTGCACTTCAAAACCAGCTGAGAAAATATTGCCCAATTAAGAGAAGCATTGAGGTTTTTTTTTTTTCCATGTAATGAATTGATAAGAAAGCCATGCATAACTTCTGTTTACAATATTTGCAAGATAGGAGTTTTAAAATAATCGTGGTGTTTTTTACCAGAGCATGTCTTGGAAGCTGTTTTTAGAACTGTATTCAACTCGTAGCTGAGAAATAAAGTGATGCTCCATGTGGAATAATAGCCTTTAATATTTGAGTGGGATGCAGTTTTACTGTGCTAGATGTATTTCTCTTTCATATTTAAGTCAATGAGAGCTTTGGAAACATACTGCTATTACTAAACCTGTACCGGGTTGGGATCAGGACTCTAATCTGTGTTTTAGGGAAAATATAAGTCTTGTAAGATCTTGATGCCCATATTCATAACATCATTTTATCATGATGTTGTGATCATCATTTAATCAAGTGTTGACAAAACTGCTAAGAGAGTTTGCCAACATTGCTACAGACAGTGTCAGCAATCTTCACTGGAAGGAATGGTGCTATATATCTAGCTGGATGCTGTCTCTAGATCAAGTACCTTTTTTTTACAAGATAGAGCAGGATTGGTGGCAAGTCTGACACAGGAGGCAGAAGAGAAGTCTTCTGAAATGTTAGTTTCCAGATAATACAATTCTGGTTGAAATGTCAACTTGATTATAAACTTTTTGTTGAAGGGAAATAACTCTTCCCTATGGTTAGAAGCCTCCTGACACTTCTAAGAGGGTTGTCTATCACTTCCTTTCCCCCAGACGCTTGGGTTGTGGCAATCAGGGAAGAGAACTTGTGTATAGGAAGAATTTTTGTGTTTGGGGGCTAGAGGTAGGAGCCTGTGGTCTTTGTTTTGGGGTTTCAGTTGATAAGCTTTGAGAAAGGTTTAATGTCTCTGTGGCCTTGTGAAGTAGGGCTAACGATGGTATAATGAGGCTAGAAATATTTTCTAATATGGCACAGTGCCATAAACAGCTTCTCACATTTCCCCTGAGTAAGCCTAGAGCAGGTCCTGCTATTATGTGTATTCTTTATGTAAACAGCAACAGAATGGAATTCAGTTTTCTGAATAGCTTGAGCCACTTAAAATATCTTCAATCTCTTTTCCTACAGGACCAGGAAGATGCTACAAATGTAAAGTATTCAGTTACAGTAGCTTTTATGGTTTCAAAGACAAGAATTTTGGTTTTTAAGTAGTCAGCCGTAGTATGTATTTTTGGTGCTTTGAGATTTTTTTCATTATGTGGAAGCACCACTGTGCTGACTCGCTGCATGTACCCAGAGAACAACTTTAACTTTCAGAAATACACAAATTAAACTCTTGTTTAGGAAATTTTTTTAGTATTTGCTATATGTTTTTATAGTTACCGCTGCAAATACAAAATTTGTGGCTTCCTTCTGAAAAGCACACTAGAAATGGAATGTGAAACAACTTAAGTTATTATGATTGAATGTATTTCCATTAACTGTTAATAATGCACGCTCTGAAGAGTGTGGTTTTGAGTTATTGATTTGTTTGAGCATGAAGTATTAGAGTTCTTGCTATGTTGTGCTTTGGCATAGCTTTGTTTTTTTTTATTTTAGTTACACAAGCAACTCATTATRTAATATCTTATAAATTATAGATGCAAAATATCACTGTAAAGTATTAATTTTATACAATCCTTGTCAAAATATTTTTGAGGGTTGCTCTAGTTTCTTTCTAATCCTATAAAATCAAGAGTTTTCCTTTGCAAGCAAGTATAGCTAATGGTGCTGTTAACAATACAGTACCGATGAAGTAGTGCACTTTTGATTTGGCATGCAAGATGCCTCCTCCTCTTACATTAGGTGTATTCTCTACCAATACAGGAAACATTGGTAGATTTTCTTTTAATATATTTTAACTTTGATATAGATGTGATACAAGTAGCACACCAGAAGCTCTTTTGAGAAACTCTGAGCAGAGTATTTCATACTTTTCACTGATCTTTCCCATTCTGAAATTCAGAATTAGTAGGTTGTCTGTCATCACCTCTGAAATTTAAAAGACATAAAAATGTCCCCTATTAAGAGCCCACAGGTTGAACCGGTTGGCTTTTATTCAGTCTTAAGCAATCACTAATTCTCATACATAAAAGTTAGAAACACATGAAAGGGCTGAATATTTAAAATGTCTGTAACTTTTTTTTTAATATAAGCTGGGCTATAGCTTTTACATCCTCTTCTTTCTTTTATATAGTTTTATTTACATTCTTTGTAAATACATTTATCGTTGCAGTTACTATTACGAACTTTTTGAAATGTATAGATTTTGGAAAATTGCCCCTTACGGTGATCATACAAAAAAGCTGCATAGTTTTTAACTTTTTCATCTCATTTTTCTTTACTAATCTGCAATGTCTTTTTTTTTTTTTTTTTTTTTTTAAACTCAGTACAGAGATGATGGGAAATTCAGAACTGTCTCCTGAAGTGGATGTAAATTCTCTGAATCCTCTGATTTCGCAAAATGTGGTAGACCAGCTTCTCAGCAAGTATATGTCAACACTTACTGTGAGTAATAATAATTCAAAGACACCTTCAAATGAATGTATAGCTGCATTAGTGCCTCAGTGCTGTTCCTCCATCAGAGGAAACTATTGTGACAAATGTGAACTCAATATCATTACTTTTTATAAATTTTCAGATACTATGTGTAGTTTGTTTATAAAGTTATAATCAGATGATTTTATAGATGTGAATTTTGACATTTCAAGGAATAATTATGCTTTACAGACTGTATTAATCATATTTTGTTAGAAAGGAAGGAATTCCAGTGTTCATACGTCTAAATTCATAATATAGTATGTTAGGTATTACTATACTTACAAGCCACTGAACGCAGTTTGGTCCCTGTAGTAACTACATCAACATTTGATACAGACGTGATCTTTTCAAGGTAATCAGGATGTTCATGTTTGCCAGTTTGATTCTTTTAAGTGTTCTTCCTTTCATGCCTGTTGACTGCATGAGCATAATTTCCTTTTATGGATGCCATTTCAAGTGCATCTTAAAGACTTAAGATGCTTCTTATCCTAAGAGTCACTGGAAATTGGTCAACTACATGGCAAAGGAATCAGTATGTGATTGTCAGGTTTTTAAATGTATTTTTCTTTAAAGATCCACTGTTGATTGCCTCTGAGACTGGATATTGGGATAGTTGGAACTTTGGACTTGCTGTCCTTACATTGTTGAATTGAATTCCTACTCCTCCTAAGTTTAGGAGCTCTGCCAAGCAGAGGAGGGAAATTTTTTGCTTCTTTGGATGTGTTAGCTACTAAAATGTGTTCAGCAACAGCAACTACTTGGACTTGATACTCATCACAATAATACGAACTGATCTTGTTATGTCTCAAGGAAGTTGCCAGTAGAAGCTCTGCTTCACATTAGCTTTACTAGGACTTTTATGCAAGTTTATTTTTCTGCACTTACCTTTAGGACAAAAAACATTGGTTTGTTTTCTCAAGCTACTTTTGGCTTGACTCGGGAAATGCCTTTGAATTCATTTTGTCCCCTCTTAAGGTGAAAAAAATATACATATTGGTTTTTCAGAAATGTTTTTTCCCTACTGACTGAAAAATATTATATATAGAACATTGTTGTATTCATATTCTATAAATAAAATAAAGCAAAGCTGCTATTCTGTTAAACACAGAGTGGTTTTCTTTTGCTAGTTTTGCTTTTTGGTTCTATCTTCTTTTTATGGCAGAAAATACTGAAACTGCCTATTTGTTTCACAGGATTCAGCCTGATCCAATTTTCTACCCATCACCACTTACACTTCTACTTTATTTCTCATGATGTTGTGTTTAAAACTGTTTTTGAACAAAATATAACTAGTTCTGTTTGGGTAAATGAAAGTATTGCCTAATTGCAACTATCAACTTAAATATTGATGTTTAAGTCAATAAAAAGTCTCATTTTCATGAGGAATAAAATGCTAATAGATTTTAACAGATTTTTAATAGATTACCCCACCCCACCCCCCCACCCCCCAAGCACCTCAGCTTGGAAAGAAGTTCTTGTAAATGATGATCTTAAGGTGAAAAATGTTGATGTCCCCTGGGCTGCTGGCTTAAAAGATTAATTCKTCTTTGTAAATCATATCTCATCAGTGTAGTTCCATGCTTATGAGAAATAAAGACAGTACATCGTTTCACGTAACTGAAGATGGTACTTATATGTACTTAGCAGATAAAGCACTTGACAGGCCACTCACTGTAGTCAGAAAGAGAAGAAAACTAGAGGTCTGTGTTTGGTCAACAACCTTTCTTGTGTAGGAAGATTGTACAGCTTTCAGTTTCTTCCTTTATCCTATCTGCTGATAGGAGTTTTGACCAAAAGATACTGATTTAATACATTAAAAAATGTAAGCATTTTAAATAAATAAATAAATTTACCTATTTTAGACTTTTTTGCACTTTCTGTACATGCCTACTGGTCATGTTTAATTTGCATGGTAGGGCACACTAATATACCTATTATACATTGGAAAGAAGTATGAACCTTTATATTACTAGGGGTTTTAACTAAATGTGAACAAAGTAGAAAAGAGGCAGAAACCTTCAACCCTTTGAAAATATAGGGATAATTATTTTAGATGGACAGAAATCAAAGAATCCAATTACATGTTTAGCAAATGTGCTGGTCTTTACTACCTACTCTTGCAAATATGTCCATGGTATCTGGTCATGCAAGTGATCAGAAAACTGGCTTAATCTAGTTCTAAAAATAGTTGTTCTTAATGTCCGTTTGCTGTATAATGTGCTTGTTGGATGGGAGGAGAGCCAACTATTGTATCTCCATCACTATTTTTTGCAGCACTTAAGTTCCAAGAGRCACAACTGATTTAATCTAATCCTGGGGTTTTGTCCCCGATGGTAACAAGCATCAGTTTCCTAAAATGTAGGTAAAAGGAACTACAAGCAGATATGTGCTAACTTTCCTACATTAAGTATTACCCTAATTTTTTCAGTTGTTGAAAAATTCAGTTTGAAACCTAAAGCCTGAGGCTTAATAAATATTTCCAAAATTAGTTAACATGTTGATTCTGACAAACTGACTTGCTCTTTGTGTTTGGAGCACTCCTCTTCCAAAATGTGCCTAAGCTTGACTCAAACTACATCACTAGTTTACCAGTACTAATCTTTGTCTTTGTAAATGCAGGTTTTAGTTTGTCTATGATACCTGTATACTGTAGGGATGGCAAGAGTAGTCCACATTATCTGTTACTATGCCACTCTACATTATGGAAATGGCTGCTATTCCAAATATTGTAGAGGGTTTTTTTTGTTGTGTTAAATGAAAAAAACTTTGCTTTTCTTCGTTCCTTTATTTAATGTAGTCTAACATCATTGGCTGGCTACGAAAAGCGTTGGAGACAGATAAAAAAGACTGGATAAAAGAAACTGAACCAGAAGCAGATCAAGATGGGTACTATCAGACTACACTCCCAGCTATTGTTTTTCAGGTATAAGAGAACTTGGTTATTCTAGAAACTCTACAGAAGCAGTACATGCATTTGGGGGAATGGAGGGGTGGAGGGGGGGAACCAAACTGTTTGGAATGCCATTGTTTCTATGTCTATTGAAGTATAGGTTTTTTTCCTGTAGAGTTGTTTGTTGGAGGAGTTGTTTCTTTTGAGGTTTTTATTTGCCTTTTTCCCTTTAACGCTTAAAAACTTAGTTCTTTTTATGTGTATATTAGAAACATATTTTCCCCAGCCTATTTAGTTGATATTTGTATCTAGTTAACTGCTTTTACTTAGGTCTCTTCATGTAAATTTGTAATATAAGCCTAGCAGATGAGATGTTTGTAAGTTATTAGAATATTGTTTGTTAATATGGTGCTGAGGTAGTTAGGCATATATTTGTTCCTATAAATTATTCATTATACAAACACCTTAATCCTGGAAAGAAAAGTTCTGTTGAAGATCAAAAATGTTGCTGTTTAAACGCTACTTCAGTTATCATTAATGCCTGTCCAAATTATTAAATAGCCTCAAAACAGAAAAGATAAGGCTATTTCTAAGATCTTTAAAACAAACAAACAAACAAACAAAAAAACAAAAACCCCCACACCATTAAAAAAAAAAAAAAAAAAAGCAACCTGCACCACCCTGTTGTTGGTAGTAGAAATAGAAAGTTTTTAGTGATCTGTATCAACCAGAAAAATGTCAACTTATTATGCTCACTTTCTGATTTTTCTTTACAAATACTTTGTTAGGTACCTTCAATGAAAGATAGATGGTCTCTTCTTCCTGTATTTGTTTCCCACTTTATTTTTTTCCTCTCTTATCCAGGGTTTTTGGTACATTCTTCCACATTTGTATTAGCGCCAAGGTTGACTTCATCTAATCCTTTTCAGAAAGTGTGATGTCAAAGAAACTGGTGGCTGATTGGCTCTAGTGTCATGCTGTCAAAGGCTGCAGTGTTGAGATTCGTGTAACAGTGAAACTTTCAAAATCACCTCAGCATAAAAGCAGCTCATGTTTCCACCTGCCTTTGTACCCTTCCTTTCCAGTCCGCCTCCTCTCAAACACAGTTCCCTGTAGGTCACCTAGATCTTGTGCCTAGTTGTGTTTCTAAAGTTTAGGGGTCCCTTCTACTTCACTAATGTGAACTTACTACTTTCATATATGGGGAAAGCAAAGGAATTCAAGTTATAAGGTTATTCATTACTAGCTGGAGGAGCTGACCCAAGAACTTTGATCCACTGTAAAGCCAAATTCCTACTGAATTAGAAATATTAAGTACTTTTTTTGCTGAAGAAAGAATGCAGCTGTTTTCAGTATCAGGAGAAAACTGCAGCATATATTAACGGTTGTCAATAATTTATTAATAACGCTTACGGAAATAGTGATTTTTGGTTTAGTCAGCAGCAATTGTCTGGGCTTGTTTAAAACAAACAAACAAAACCAAAAAGCACATGTAGAGCTGGTGCTAGTGACAGTCTCCAAGAAGACAGGAGTTCTGTCTTTGGTTTACCACTGATAAGGGTCTGTCTTTATAACTAAACTGTTTTTAACTTAGATGTTTGAGCAGAATCTTCAGGTGGCTGCTCAGATAAATGAAGATTTGAAAACAAAGGTACTCCTCCTATGTCTTCAACAAATGAATTCATTTCTAACCAGGTAACATAATTTTTAAAATATAAATGCTTTTTCCTGCCTCARCCTCTCTTTGTTCCTACAATTCCAATGCTTGTTTTTCCTGTGGGTGTTTCTTTATTGCTCATATCATATCCATGCCAACCAAGCTTTTCTTCCCTTTCCTTTTCTTGCTTTCTTCCTCCCTTCCCCAGTTTCACTGCAGTTGTTCTGTGCTGGTGAGTGGCACTTTGAGTTCCTCTCTGCAAATGGCTCTAATTTTTTGAGTCAGTTCCGCTTTCTTTTGTATCTCAAATTTGTATCTCTCACATAAGGAAGACAAAAAACACCTCCTTGGCTGGATTCTGCCCAGAACAGAGAGACTAAACATCACGTGAGCAACAAGCCCTTTGTAAAATACTTCTAAATGCCTGACAGGCCCTTATGGAGCATTTGGTCCTACAGGTGTACTTAAGTTATTACAGATTTCTGTCTGTTTAATGCCATTCCTTGTATATGTTACAGGTACAARGATGAAGCACAGTTGTATAAAGAAGAACATCTCAAAAATCGTCAGTATCCTCAATGCTATGTTCAATACATGATTGCAGTCATCAACAACTGTCAAACCTTTAAGTAAGTCTGCATGTTCTTGCAGTATTGTGAGAAAAATTAGTATTGATATTTCATTTGTAATACTACATGTTCCCAGGACCTTCTCTTCTTTTGTATACAAAGAGGGTTTCAGTTAAGATAGTTTAGCTGACTAAATAAAGACAACAGGTTTAAATATATTACTGTTTTAGGAGGCAGATATTGTGATTGCTCTTGCCTTTGGCAAGCCAGGCCATTGCCCCTCACCAGTGAAAATCCACTTGTTATTCCAAGAATTTCATTGCCAAAGAAAAATTTATCTTCAGCTTTCAGAATTTCAAAAAGTCATTTCGGTTAGTTTGTCTGGGGCCTGCCATCTTCTCTTACATTTGATCTCTCACAGTTCACCTTCAAGCAGTGTGATCAAGGTGAACTGAATTGGAGAAAAGTAAGGGTAGAGCTTGCTTTATTAAGAATATCAAAACAGGAGAAAGAAATCCTCATTGCTCATGTTTCAGTGTTCAGCAATCCAACCCCATGTTCATCTATATCTGCTGCCATTCTCAAGTCTACAAATCAGCAGTAGTTTGTTACCAACATAGAAGTAGTCTAGGTTGATCACTCTCAGATCATGCTGGAGAGTAAATTAAGGCTTCCAAAACAAGCAGCAGACATTATTTGCCCTTGCAAAAATAAGACTCTCTAGTATGTCTCTTTCTGTGTATGCGCTCCGAAAATTTAGTAGCAATGCAATTGTGCATCAGTGGATGATGAAAAGCATTGTTATTTGCCACAGAGAATCTATAATCAGTCTGAAAAGAAAATACTTGAAAATTGAAATGGAAGACACGTTGTCAAGCAGTCATACAAGTATGGATGCAACTTTAGACATCATTGCCAAAGAAGGATGCTCTAGCCTGCTAGATGAAGTCTTCATGGATTTAGAGGTTAGAACTTTTTTTCCTCAAAAAAMCAGAAGTAGTATTTTGTAAGAAAAATAATTCAGGAATGAAGTAGTTACGAAGCCTTTTGATTGCTAAACATATTTTATATGTGGTGTGCTAGCAAAATACCGGTAAACGTCAGTATTGTTCTTCACTGGTATAGTTTGTATGTAGGAGACTGAAAGGTTGCTTAATTATATTTCACAGGATGACTTCAGGCAGGTGCTTTGTACATAGTGAATATTTTCTGCAGATTGTACTTAGTCTTATGTAGTTGTGTTTTAAGAATTATTTGGGAAGCTACTGCTGATATTAAGTTATCATCTTTGTACAGGTGCAGTACACCTACAATTAAGATAGTTAATTGACTCTAAAGGTGGGCCCTTTCTGACTGATAAATTTCCACATTTAAGAATTCTAGCTTCTTGTATAGAATCCCTCAGAAAAAAATAATTATTTTTATTACTAAAAAGAAATTGGGAGTATGGGGAGGGAGGCAGGGAAATTAGAGAAATGGCAGGGGCGAAGAAAGATGCTCTCAACTTGTTAGATTTGTAATAATATTTTGAACTAATGTAAACACCTTGAATGACTCAAGTAAGAAAGATGTGGGAGCAGTGTTTATTTTAAACTTGGAGCTCTTAAGCAAAATCTTTATTTCTCATTAGCTATGCTCATTGATTATGAGAAGACACTCCATCTACTCTAATGACCATTCTTTGAAATTCATTAACCTCAAGCTTCATGTCACTATTATCATTTAGAAAATACCATGCTCTAATATGTAAAGAATTTTTCCTCTGGGGAGAACAAAGCAAGGTAGGTATGTAGATGTAGAGAATACTGGAATTATGTATTGTGAAGTTCTGGGAAAGGAGTAAAGCGTATAGGCCACCAAGTTTGGTATAGGCACAGGAAGTTTATGGGGTCGTCAAAGAGGAACAACTGAGTAGCCAGTAGCGGTTCAAGAAATCAAGCATGAAGTTGCATTATCACARCAGTTTAAAAGTGCCTCATATTTAAAATTGGAATCGTCAGCTCTTACACCAATTTTGTCCTTGGACCTTGATTTTTTTATTTAGCATAGACATTTAAATAGAGAACGTAATAAAGGATTTTAGAGAACTCATATGAAACAAATGCTCAGGTTAGTGCATTTGGTTTACATACACACCCAGTGTGTGTGTCAGGGTAGCACTCTGTGGCAACTGTCATTCTGACAACTGATCATGTCATTTTCCTACACTAACTGCTTATTCCTTTTGAAGGAGTGTAGTTTAGAAATGTATGACACTTAAAATTGCCTCCCATTTTTTTGTAACTGCACTGATATGATGAAAGTGTCAAAAATTTATTCTGATCAATTGTTTGTTACCTTCTCAGCCACATCTCAATGAGCTGATGACAAAGAAATGGTTGATGGGGTCTAATGCAGTGGGGACTATCTGTGTTACTGTAGAGGATTACTTCAATGACTTTGCAAAAATAAAAAAGCCTTATAAAAAGGTAGGTGCAAAATATTCTATGATAATTTGCTAATGCGCTCTGAATATCATGTTGGTTTTGAATTTCTGAACACTGAATGGAATTCAGAATTGGAATACAGAAATTGGAATTGATTCATCACTGGAAATGAAAAAATGTTCATAATCATATTGCAAAAGTCTGAATCTAACATTTCTCTCTCTCATCGATTTCGATTGCAGCCGTATAAGATTAGCAAAGAGAGATTAGAGTTGCAGGATTTAGTCCAGAAAATGTACTGGCATGTTACTAGATTGTACTCTTACCAGCTTGTACTTTTCTACCTCTCCTCAGAAGTTTGTAGTCAGATAAAATTAGCTTTTCTGAAACTAGTTTTGCTGGCCTGTAATTACTTTCTTTATAAATGCACATTCTGTAATGTCTAGTTTTAATACATATAATGAGGCATAGTTAAATTGGTGCCATAAGGTTTAACAAATGCATAACTCACGTTTAAAGTACTGTTACAGCAGCATAATGCRCTAGGTTAGGTTTTGTTTGTTTGTTTTGTCAAAGGATATCTGGATTTCTCTATTATCCTTTAACGTTTTAGTAGTATTGTACTTTTTTTTATCCTTTATTGAATTAAATTCAGTTTTGTATAGTTAAGATAGCATGTCTTAAATGATTCCCTAAGATTTAGGAAATATTTGAAGCTAGCAAGATCAGGATTTAGGTGAGGTCTTTGAACAAACTTACTAAGTAGAAGTGCTTAAAAGACACAGTCTCAAAATCATACACTTAACTTTTTCTTACTTTAACTCTTAAAGAGACAGAAAGGAATGCTCAAAGTTCCTCTGGTGACCTCTTAACCTTCAGTATTTGCAGATCCTAGAGGCCTTATTATGTATGTGAATTATATACATTTTCAGTCCAGAAAAAGTACACAAAAGAAGATAGGTTGGTTCCAGAATTAGTCTATATCCGTGGAACAGCTTTCTTTTCCAGATCTGGTTTGTTACTGTGAGGTAATAGTGCTTGGCATGAGTTTCCCTAAGTGTTTATACCAATCTCTGCAGTCACATGTGTTTCATCATGTAGCATTTATTGCCACCTTATGGGGAAGAAGATCACAAACACCTTTTTTGTCATTCATCATACCTGCTATTCCACTGTCTACTAGCATGAAAAAAATCTCCCACACAGGACACCATATGTTATAGCACTGGATGGGACACACTTTTTGTTTCCCTGGTTTGGGGTGGGCTTTTTTTTTCTGGTTTTAAAATATTTTTTGTTAACCCTGTTTTGAAAATCCAATTTTCAAAAGCCACATGAACAGAGCACCCGAATAAAGACTATAGCTTAATGGGTAGGACACTATTCTGGAACAGGGGGGATCTGGATCTTACAGTCATTCTGCTGTGCTGTTTTCCTCACGTGCCCTGTCATCTCACTGTTGGCTCTTCTTGAGTGTTCTCTTTCTCAGTTGTAGTAGAGCTGTTCTTCACTTACTTTTCAGTGGAATGGGGCATGCATGTCAGTCTCCCACAGTCTATTCAGTGGAGTTAATTTTCCTCTGTGTAATTGGCATCAATTCCACAAATGCAAGAGAAGCCATCCCTGAAAAACCAGTAAACTCTGGTATTTCTGCAGAGTCTTKAGAGAAGGACTTGGAATCACATCTTCTACCTCCTGGATGAGGGCTGTGATTTCCAGTACTTTGCAATCTGTCATTTTCTCTCTTTTCTTGGGGTTTGGGTTTTTTTTTCCCCCTTTCCTGAAATCTTTCTCCAAAATTTTGACTGAAAGTGGAAGCACAGGTTGATTGAAACTAAAGCTTGATATATATACTAATAAAATATGATAAAAAGTTTGTGACTACCTGTTATGCAGGCTTTTTCTTAATCGTAAGGAACTTTGCCACCATGCTTAGGAGGGGGGAAAACCCACCTTGTGGGATTTGAGGACTCTCTTCATATTAGCGTTGAAAATATATGTAAAGGGATTTTTGTGAGGTGGTGTTTTTTTTATTATTTGCAAACCTCAGCATTACTCTTGCACCAATACCAGATGCTTCACTTAGTCACCAGTAGCTATTTCCTATAAAAAGACAAGTGCAGAACAGCAAAGCAGTCAAGGAAGACCTGAGAAGGTGATTGCTGCTGGCTCTCCAGGCTTCTTACCAGACTTGACCCAGAGCACAGATAATGTAGGCAAGATTTGCAATGCTTTATGCAATGTACTGGAGTTCTCCATCAGAAGCCTCTGTGATGACTGGTCATTCCTTGACCAGATATAAAGAGCAAGGCTGCAAGGCCAACCACAGGTCTGTTCTAAGGGTCATCCAAATTATTTCATGTTTGTTCTTCTATCTTTGGATATGCCTGTGCTCCTCTTAGACATATCATTAGAGATATCTTGGTTTTGTTGTTTCTCGTAATTGGCACATCCTTTTCATTGGGGAAGGACAGATTTTCATTCCTGTTAGCGTCATGAGAATCTAAAGCCACTCAAAATGCGTAGTATTAGCAAAAACTGTGTACTGGTGATTAAGTGCAAATACACATTTCAAAGCCTAGTATTATGTTTAGTCTTTGAACAATTAGCTACATTTTGCAGGTGTCACTGGCATAATCCACCACCTTTTTCTTTTCTTTCAGAGAATGACTATTGAGGCCCATCGGAGAGTGGTTGTGGAATACATCAGAGCAATCATGTTAAAACGTATATCCTTCAAAAATGCAGAAGAGAGAAAAGAGGGTGCAGAAAGAATGATCAAAGAAGCAGAACAGTTCAGATTTCTGTTTAAGAAGCTTGCAGCTGTAAGTATTTGCTTTGGGTAATGCTGTTAACCTGGTAATTTAGAATAAACAACACGTGTTTACTGCTTGGGGAAAACGGCTAGAGTTAGGTCTCCGTGTCTCCAACGCGTTGGGTGACTTGTGAACATCAAGGATGCCAGCTGAGGGCACAGACAGAGTTTCTGAACACGCACAGGCCTGCTGCTGAAGTTCCTGAGCACCAGTTTCTACTGCTTTGTGTTTATACAGCTGTCTGCAGCTGAATATTTGAATGGCCTCACAGAGACGGGTACCCTGAATTTGTAAGTGAAAGAAAAAAGTAGTTGTTTGTTTTTTTTTAAAAAAAAAAAAAAAAAAAAAAAAAAAATTGGGCTTTGCTTTTCCTGGCTGGAAGAAGGGGTGATACTGCATCAAACAGATGCAGTTACATATTACCTGAGTAGCATGCAGTGTATTCATTTAGAATCAACAAGACAAGTATGTTGACCCCATTTAAAGTGCAGTAGAAATAGAAAAGACAGGCCAAAAAAGGTATTTGAGAAACAATGTACAAGATAGGCCTAAAATGAATACTAAATCTTCTTTTAACTGCATAAGGAGMAGGAGTCTGCTGGAAAGCTCCTAGGGCCAACAGGTGACAAAATGCAAAAAGAATGCAGAGAAAGATAAAGCCTGAAAAACTGCRGGGGTGGGGAAGGGACGGCTCATCTCTGCTCACTGTGGAAGATGTTGGGGCAACTCCTGCATCAGAGTCCTTCATTATGTGGGATTCTGTGTAAGGTCTGTTTCAGATTAAGGCATTGATAGTAGAGGTTATGGAATAAATGAAAGGAACAATACCAGATTGGCAGGACCAGATGACCTGGAACTAAGAGTACTAAAATAGTCCAGAGATTAAATAGATAGTACAGTTCAGTTGATCAGTTGTTGAAAGCTGCCTTGGTGGCCAGATGACTAGAAGGAAGCTAATGCAGGGCCAGTTTTTAAGTAATGTTTCAGAAGAGATCTGGCTTTCACATCAGTTATTCCTAATGTTTTTGCTGGCAAATCAGCAAAAGTTAAAGACTAGAATGCATCACCATGTGGATAAATAGAACATACTGTTTGTAAGACATGACTTTCTTTACTGATATTCTGAGGGTAGGTCTCTGGATGAAGAAGAACAGGGAAAGAGGGAAGAGGTTTACGGTGACAATTCACAAATATTTTGTTTTCTTAATGTCTGAAAATTCAGCTCTTTGGGGAATTCAACATCATTGTCGGACAAAATACTAATTAAAGGATTGTTTGTAGATATTGGGGGGGATTGCTTTTGTTTTGGGGATTTTTTTTTTTTTTTTTTTTTTTTTTTTTTTTTTTTTTTTGCAGGGCTCTGGAGAGGACACTGAAGGACTCTGTGACATCATTGAAGCCATTGCAGAGGTTATCAAGCTAACTGATCCTTCACTGCTTTATCTGGAAGTTTCAACTTTAGTCAGTAAATACCCAGATATCAGGTAATTCTCTTTGCCCTCAAAGTTAAAAGATAGATAGGTAACATCATGGTTTCTTTGTAGTCTTGGGCGAATTTTAAAACAATGTGTAAATATGTTTGTATTTTTCATATTTTAGAATGTAGCCGCTTTCTTATGAAAAATAATGCTAATATAAAGTGTATGTGACCTGGACTAGGAGGTACATGTACTTAAGTACTCAGTGGTACAGCAAAGGAATAGTGAAAATACTTCCGTTCTGTGTTTTGGGAGGATAAAATATGTTTTAGAGTCCTAAGAGCAGCCAAAATAGTGCTTTATATTGAGCTGGAAAGCCAGTTCTGAGTGACTAGATACCTGATTAAGGATTAAAGTACACGCTGAAACTGAGTGAAAGGATTGCCAACTAAGTGATATTTCTGACAAGGTCTTACTTGTGCAAAGTTTCCTACTAATACCAGTTTTACCGTTTTCCTTTGGCAGGGATGACCATATTGCAGCTTTGCTGACAGTGAGAGGTGATGCCAGCAGAGATATGAAGCAGACTATCATTGAGACTTTGGATCAAGGTCCAAGCCAACCGAATCCAAACTATGTGCCAATTTTTAAAGAAATTACAGTTCCTACTCTAACTGTGCCAAAACTTCTTAAGTAATTGACAACTCTGTGTTTGTGTGTCATTACTGGTCTGGGATCAACAGGTTTGAAATATTTGAGGGCAAATTTGGCAATGCTATTTCGAGTAAAGTTCAATATACACTGATACTTGCTAGGCGTGTTTCTTTCTAAAGACTTGGATGTGGGAAAATGTAATCAGATTTCTGAAAGAAGATGGATGTAAAGGTCATGTTTGAAGAATGAAGCTTCTAATGGCCAGGGGGCTTTTTACTGACCCATTTGTTACAGCCATTTTTGCTGTCCGCAAATACATTTTTCTCATGGGATGTGTTTGCACGGTGCACTGCAATGCCATATAAAGATATTTATACCAAAAAACAAGAGAGCTATATTAGTGCTGGATATACTAACATACATCGCTTACAATACCTAAGCAGACTCCTTTAGAACTATCTTTATATGGCACTGCATTGAGCATACATTAACATCCTCAATCCACTTTCACATTATACTTTGTGTATGTACTTACTTTGGTGTAAAATAGTTTATTGCAGAAAACTTAATTATGAAATCAGCTTCCTGACTAAGGGACTGAATGAAATTGCTACCGTGCAATTTGAGTATAGGGTGAATAAATAGACACATGAGGTACAATCTTTTTTTTTCATTGATTCACTAAAAACAGCACATAAAGCACCACCTGTTCAATAAAATGTTAAACCATTGCTACCTTCAGCTATGTATTCTTTGCATCCTTACAGATTTACAGTAGATTTAAATCTTTTTTGTTTGTTTTGTTTGAAGTGTGAATAAACTTTGGACTTAATAGTTTTCTGGAAACACAAGATACTGTCTTTTTATTTCCACAGTATTTTCAGATTAATGCTTAAAGCTGATTTTCAGTATTTATCTGTTATAAAATATCTGTTATAAAATATTACTAGAAAATTGTGTATTTAAAATTATTTGATGAAGGACACAATGAAGGCATTATCTGTTAGTACCTGACCAGAGTTGTCGGAGATAAGTACAAGGAAGACACAAGCCTACACTGTTCTAATTAACGTTCTGGAGTTTGTATGTGTAACTTGTTTGGCCTGTGAACACTCAGACCTTGTGCCAGTCGACCCTGCTTGCTGACGACTCCTTACCCGGAAGAGATACATGCAAGGTCAGCAGTTCGGACAAAAGGTAAAACAAAGACTGTGGCTTTTTTCGTTGACAGGGGGAGCCTGTCCCAAAGGATGAGGATGGTTCAGTAGAGCCTCAAGTCGGTATCTCTGTACCTGAGGAGTGTTGGCGAGGTCTGGAGGTACTCCAGGTCCTGTGGGACCTTACACTGTTCCTAGAAATTGCAGCTCAGGGGAGGGGAATTAGGCTGATTTTGGGAGGGTTGTGTTCAGCCCTCAGTTAAGAATTATTGAGGTGATGCTAATTTGGCTTGTATTTCAATTTCAATCCTGTGGTTTCTGGGCTGTACCTGAAATTCTTGTGTTACTTGCTTTTGATGTTCAGTTTGTCCAAGGGCTTCAGTTCATTGGGCTTTGTTTCTCCCTATACCGCCTTCTTCCTCTGCAGCAGTAACCCTGTATCTCTTGGATGTTAGGCTGTTTCCCTTCCATGACAAACCACCTCCCCTGAGTGCGGCCCCCTTAGTCTCTCCCTGCCTGCCAGGGAACGGGGACGGCTCCTGCCCTTGCAGAAACCCTCGCGGTGGATGAGGGCTTGCGTGGAGGAGCGCCCTTAACCTGCCAGCGCGGATCCCACGCCCTGTCCCTGCCTGCCCCGCTGAAGTCCAAGCCGCAGCCGCCGGCCCCGAGCACCGGCCGCAGCGCGCTCTGCGGTGGACCGTTACCTCGGGCTCCGCCCGCTGTCCCGGCAGCCGCTGCCCCACCCTCCGTCAGGCGTCCCGGGGGCCTGCCCCGCTGCCCAGGSTGGAGGGCCGCCGGTGCCGGAGCCCGCAGAACGCCCCTCGGGAGCCCCTGAAGGCTCAGTCCCAGCGGGAAAAATGGGGATAACCACCCGCCGTGCCTGCTAACGCGGGGGGAAAGACTCGCCTCGCCCCCACCGGGCCCGGCCCAGCCCCGCGCTAGCCGCCTCCGCCCCGCAGCCGTCGCCGTGGCAACGGGCGGGCGGCGCAGCGGCTCCTCGCGGGATTCCCCGGGGCGGGGCCCGTGCGCCTGCCCGGCTCATCGACGTCACCGGCCGCGCTGCGTCAGGCGGTCCGTGCCGGAAGCGCGCGGAGGAAGGCTCGAGCTGCCCGGCGGCTCCGCGGAGGGGCCATGGCGGCGGGGTATCAGTACAGGCCTAACGGTGGCGGCGGCGCCGCGCTGCCCGACCCCGCCTTCCTGTGGAACGTCTTCCAGAGGTGAGGCCGCCGCGCCCCCCCGTCCCCGCCGCGGGGGTCCTGGCGGGGCGATCCGCGTCGCGTGCCGCCCTAACGGCTGCGGGTTGGGGGCTGAGGGGGGCCCCCCCCCCACCGGTCGCCGGGCCCTGCTGGGCCGAGGCACTCCCTTCCCGCGGCGCCGGGCCTGGCCCTCCGCGCTGAGGCGGTCGTTCCCGGGCCGCGCTGCCGAGTCCTGCTGGGCGGGCGGGCCGGGCCCTCCCGGTGCTGCTGCTGCCTGAGGGGACACCGGGAGGGAGCGGGCGTTGGGAGGTGCCCGGAAACGGTCAGCTGCTACGGTGAGCCTGTCACCGGCCCTGGGCATCCAACGCAGGATTTGGCTGCCTTGGGGCCTTGCAGGGCGGGTAAACATCGCGGTTATGTCCCTGTAGGAGGAATCTGAGGGGGAGCTTTAAGAAAGGCTTGAGGAGGAATAAGTATGGCTGTATTTTAGAGCAAGGGAAGGGGGTTAATGGAAGCGAAAAGGTAACTGTGGAAACGCTAAAGTCATTTTTGACCTGAGAATCCAGAAAGGGTTGTAAAGTCTGGAGGGTAAATGTAGCAGTACAGGAAGGCATGTAAAAAGGAATCTGATAAATGCTTAATGGAAAACTTAAAAACTAACAGTAAATACTGAGTACATCTGGAGCTGGAACCTGCAAGAGAGTTAGCAGGCCTGTGTTAAAAAAAAGCATGCTGTCGAGACCATAGTAGCAATGAAGCTAAACGAGTTCTTCACATTTGTGTCACGTCCAGGAAACTGGGGAGGTTCCTACGTTGGATCCATTTTTATGAGAGATGTGTCAGAGGATCTATCTTGACTCAAGTGACAACAAGAAGAGGTTAAGGAGTAGGCAAACAGTAATAAGTTGCTAAAACTGGCTAGTATTTACTTAGTAACTCAGGAATGTGGCAGCTTACCTACCCAGCCTTCCGTAAAACCACTTCATCTGAGAACTTGGATGAGGTATGCATGATGCTGTTTCTTTTTTTAAAGGGTCCAGAAAGAAACAGATCAACAGTCTGACTTCTGCACCAGGCAGACCAGTAGAAACCATTTTAAATAATATAGCTAGTCAGGAGAGTTGCATGGCTTTTGTTGAAAGTATTCCTGTCTGGCAGACTACTGTGTAAAAGTCTTGGAATATGTTTGATAAGGATTGGGTATGGATATGATGGCTAGAACTGGTGCAATTAATATAACCTTCCAGAGAGACTCTCAATGTACACAAGTATCAAAGGCCTTTAAAGAAATCCAGTAGATGTAGAATGAAAGCGAGGGTCCTTTGGTAGGTAAAGTAAGTGACTAAAAAGAAGAGTGTGTGGTCATCTGCCACACTGACAGATGGAGCTGTTCTGGGATCTTTATTCAATATGTTCAGGAGCAACTGGGGGAAAAGAGGGTGAATGGTCGGATGAAGTTTGCTGGTTACGCTAATGGATTCCTGTGGTAAGTGAGGCCTATGAAGACTTGCAGGAGCACCTTACAGTCCTGAACGGCTGGGTCTTATCACCCTGTCATGGCCAGATCATGATCGCTGTATGACGGTCAGATGAAATCCAGAGTAGATGATACCTGATGTCCATGACAAAGACCCACTTTAACTTTGCATCACTTTGTATATAAAATGAATGTGCTCTAAGCTGAATGATGATGCTCAGGAGCAAGATAAGTAGTTCATAACACATTTTTATGAAAATACCAGCTTAGAGCTTAGTAGCAGCTCATAAAAGGTAAAAAATGTTCAGAATACCTAGAAAAGAAATAGAGAATTAAAAAAGGGGAATATCTTTTTGTTATTATAATCTGTGCAAYTTACGCTTGCAATTTGAATGTTGTATGCGGTTTATATAATTTTTGAGATGAGGAAGGAATCTCGTAGAATAAACTGAAAAGGTTTAGAAAAAGACAAGGACTGAAGGAGAAAAACCAGCTTCTGCAGAGGGATCAACTGAGCAGGACTCTGCTTTGGAATGGTAGTAACTGAGGGGCAATAAAAACTGTCAGTGTCAAGGGGAAGGTCCTTGTATAAAATGGAGGGAAATCCCCACCACTTTCAGATATCCTTCTAAAGAAGGAGTGATCCTGCTTTATTTGGGCAGAAATTACTTAGTTTATTAATTTTGGGATAGAACTTCATTCTCTAAGACAATGGACTGTGAAGGCTCAATGGAAGCTGGCACCTGCCTATGCTTTTTCACTTTTTGAACGCCTTTGAAAGGGGTCAAGGCCCTGCAGTYGTTTTTTTCAGTACTTGGCACTGGTTACATTAGTGGCTTTCTCTCCATTGCCAACATCTTACTGGGTTGCCAAACTTGGGGCTCCAATTTGGGAGCCAAACAGCTTACTACTGTGACATTAGGCATTTTGTGGATTTAACCAGCATGGTGTGTTCTGCAGTTCTTTTAAAAATAAATAAATAAAAATACTTCCTTGTGTGGAGTATGCCCAAACTGTTTTATTGTCAGTGTGTTTTTTTGTGTGTCTCTTCACTCCTAAGTAAGTCTTGCAGTTTTTTTGTAGCTTTTATCATGTTCCAGAATGTCTCATCAGTCTGAATGAAGTCTGAATGAAGCATATAATTTGCAGTAACTGTGAATGGTTTACCAAGTAAAATGCAATTAGTGACTTTTCAGGAAAAGATTAATCTTATCTGGTGAGTAAGAACCAGAATGTTGAAGTCTTCTGTAAGTGGAACCTGTTAATTTCAGCCATTTAAAGCTTACTGCTTTTTTTTTTTTTCTCCCCCCCCACCCCCGCCAGGGTTGATAAAGATAGGAGTGGAATAATATCTGATAATGAACTTCAGCAGGCATTATCCAATGGTAAGTCTGTAAATGAGCAGTGAGGTAGTTCATTAAGTTCATTAACTTCATCACATTCATTAACTTAATGTTAAATTTCATGTGAGACTGGTTACTTGATGTCGTAATTCTTTGATTGGGGACAGCGGGGAGAATGTTCCTACCACTGAGTAATACTATTTAATCTACAGCAAAAGGCTGAAGGGGACGAAAAAAGTGGGTAATCTTCCTGATTTTATTTTATTGATTTTTTTTTTTTTTTTTTTTTTTTTTTTTTTTTTTTTTTTTTTTTTTTTTTTTTTTTTTTTTTTTTTTTTTTGTCTGAGCCCATTGTTCCTGGGGTTTTTTTTGATTTCAAGGGAAGTTTTCTGGGTTTAGTGCATGTTATTAATACTGCATTATAAACTGAGTACCTATTGTAAACATTACCAATTTGTATTCTGGTGAATGAAGGCATGCACATCCCTTTATTTTTTCCAGCTCTGCTTCCTAGAAAACATAAATGGTGATTTATATATTCCTCTCTCATCTCTACTGAACCTTTGTTTTTTAACCAGGATCAGTGTATAACCTGGACAAAGATCAGATGTTTACAACCAGCCTCTTTACTGCACATAAAATCTTTTCATACAGTATGGTGCAGGAATTGAAGATGGTAATTTTAAATTATTTTTTCTTCCAAATGAGGCATGTTTGGGTTTTTTTCCTAACAAAGCAGAAGGAGGCATTCTAGATCTAATACTAAAACTTTCTAGTAGTCTGTCAGTTCCCTGTCATAATGCTTAAAGAGTAACTAGGGTATGGTCAAATAACTCATGGAAGCAAAATAAAAACCAAAAAATTTTTCCAGTAGCCTATTTTTACTTTCCTCTGGTGACTTAGGGTGGGTAGGGTTGTGCTTTGTGGGGTTTTTTTCCCACTTAGAAATCTGAAAAAGTGCATATTGAAGCTGTTTGTGCACCTTTGAGTCCATATCAAGTTCCCCTTCTCCCAAGGTTTAATTCCTTCATCCTTCCTGTGCTTTGTGACTGAGAAGGGCTTAAACTGATGTTGTGAGCTGCAATGCACACAGGCTGAAAGGCTCCTTTTTGTCAGTAATCACCTGACTTGAAATAAATTTGGATGGCTCTATTTAGTAAAATTGTGGTCTTGTAACTAAACTGGGTTTACTAGAATATTTGTTTAAAAATATATCTGATAAATTAAAAGCAATATATTGTAGCTGCTGCACCTGATCCATAACTAAAATACTATTTTGAATAACAACTTCAGCAAAAGCTAAGTTAAATTGATTAAGTCACTGTTTTCATTTAAGATTACGGTGCTGTTTATAACTATATGGGAACCTGGCTTTACCTGCTGTTTTAAACTTCATATATTTTAAATATCTTCTCATCTGATTGAATTTAAGGGTAATAGGCAGTGATGACTATCTGAACTCTTTTCTTTCCTTCTTTACAGTGTAGATTAGCAGTTTCAGTGCTTTGCAGTTATGAAGAATCCCCACCAAGTGAAATCACTATTAGACAAAATATTTACAGAACTGTAAAATATTTACAAAACTTCATTCCCAGAGATTCTAGATCTTGTACGACAAAGTCACTAACAGTTCACTACATCCTTTTCAAAATACATCCTCTAGTGGATGGTTGTGTGTAGCTGTCCTGCAATCTAACATGGGCTAAAAGAATGTTATGTGTTTATTTCTAAAACATTTTTAAAAGCCTGCATAGTGCTCATTAAAATTTGAAGTTCAATGTGTTTTTGACATTCAGCTTTTCAACGTGTCAAGTTTATGCATCTAACAGTCTACTTACCTAGGAGGGACTGATCATCACTTCGTATAGTTGTTTGCACAATAAAATCCTATGCTTCCTTCTTGTTTTTTTTCCTGTGCTGCCACTTACTGTTAATAGTAAAGTCAGGGGAGGGGAACAGTCTTTTACTGTTTATTGGAATAGGCTGAAACCAGTACAGTTCTTCAGCACTGGAGTTGCTCTGGTTTCACTATATAATGTCTGTATAAGTCTCTTGAAAATTTCAACATGAAATAAGTTGAATTCCAGACTGCTTTTTCCCTTTTTCCTCTATTCTGTTCAGAGTTAAATGCTGGCACCGTATTAATAATTCCATTATTTTTTATTTTTGTCAGGAGACATGCAACTCTAAGGTACTGATGTTCTCTGCCTAAAATACTGCTTAAGCATTTTCAGAGCGATTTTCACTCTTCTCTGCTTATGTTTCTCTTTGTGTGCAAATGGTCATATGTCCTGCCTACAGTATAGGGTTTTTCGCCGTTGCTGCATCTGTAGACTTACACTGATACAGTTTCCCTTCTATGGGAGAAATTCAGCACTGGTATAAGCACTACTTACACCACTGCAGCTTGATCCAGCAAAGCAGCCACGCCTTCACAAAGCCTGCTTAATACCAACGCAGCCTTTCTATTAGGTGTTTGTGGTCAGCTAACTGCATCGTTGCAAATGCCTCTACAGTACCCCTAGTGTTACTGGTTCCTTCGTGGTCCCTGCAYTCAACCTCAGTGAATTTAATACATGCTTCTTGGTCCTGCTGGTACCTTCACAGGCTCTAGAGAATGGATGGTGAAATTCTAGATAAGGCACAGTATTTCTCTTCATTTAAAGCTTACTGGAATGCTTCCAACAGAGTGAAAACTAGTCCAAAGTGACTAGCCTGTCAAAATATTCAGAGAAGTACAAAGCTCCTCTTCAGATGATTACTGCTCAGGCCCTTTCAAGTAGCAACATTTTTTGGTCTGAAAATACTAATTTAAACTAACACTTCATTGATTTAGCAGTGGAGGTGGGATTTATACTAAACTTGACTCTAAGTTGCACTGTGTGGTTATGTCATGTCATGTTAGGAACCTTTTCACTTCTGTCAGAAACTAAATGCCCTGGAGTAACCCACCTGTAAAATAGGAAATAAGCAGATGGGTTCTTACTGAGGAATAGATATGAGACCTTGTTTGAGTTACAACTTAAAACTCTTCTGTTGCCAGCAGTAGAAAAAGTGGGACTTCAGTTTTGATCTTGCCTTTTATCCAATACCTCCTGAATACCTGGGATGAAAAAAATCCTTCTTAGTTCTTCCAAGGTGTGGGGTTGGTTTTTGGGGGTGGTTTGGTGCAGCTGGAAAATGTTGGTTTCTGTGTAGTATCTGTAAAGCATTGGTCTGAAGTCATCTCTGAATGGTCAAGAACATAATTACTTCAAAGCAGCCTTATTTTATAATATGCTAGCTCCATGTCATCTAGCTCTGAATTCACTGTTTAAGTTCTTACCTGATTTTTTGGTTGGTTTGTTGGTTGGTTGCATTTTTTTTAATGTTACTTAGTATTGAGGAACTAAGTAATTCTTTCTGTTTCAGGCACGTGGACTCCATTTAATCCAGCAACAGTCAGGTCAATTCTTGGTGAGTGTAGTTGTGTGATGTGAAACAGTCAAGATACTGTTTTGGATTCTGTTCAGATGATTGAGAATGCTATCAATTGCTGYACTGTTTTAGAGAAATAAGTGTACAAATATTACAATACATATGCAATATGTATTTCTACTGTAATAATGAATGCCTGTTTAAAGGTCTCTTGAACTAATTTGGCTGTAGCGTTAACAAGCTGGTCTTTCATTGTTAGGTGGTATGTTTCAATATGTCTTTTTTTTTTTTTTTTTTTTTTCTTTTCCCCTCCAGACAGCCCAGCAGTAGTAAGCTAAACTCAAGTATTTTCCCTTTTGAATAATACAGGAATGCCCTTTGCGTGCACACACATGCACTTGTCGAAGCAGCCTGAGAAAATGTTACTGTACAATTGAATAGACAGTAAATGTAATTTTTGTGTGGGGAAATTTTCAGCTTAAGTATTCTAAAAAGATATTATATAGCTTGTCTTCATAACTAGTTGTTCCTGTCTTGCATTTTAATCCTATGTTCTGCTCCAAAAAGACCAAATAGAAGCTTTACAATTTTGAATTCTTTAGTCCTAAAATAATTGCTAGTCATGTGGAAGATGATGGTGGTAGAACAGGATAAAAATTCAAGCACAAAAAACCTTTTCTATCATACAGTTCCTAAATCCAAGGACTATATTTTTTGCTTTGTTTTTAATAAGTATTCAGCAGCAGTCTGAGTTCCATCGCTGTGCAACATGCCATTTGTATAATGACAGTAGCCGTAAGTCAAATGCAGACGAATATCCCAGCGCTTTTGGCAGTCAGTAGAYGTTGTAGACTTTTCATCAGTCCTTAGAAACGAACAACCCCCCTCTCTTTTTGCCTTTGGATGATCAATCAAGCCCTAAATACTTTCAAACTGGAAATGAAAACCCAGGAAAAACAAACTTTCTGTGATTCATTCTGGTCCTCTTTTACCTTGCTGTATCTTATCCTCCTTCGGTGGACAGCTACTTGCTTTTTTTGGCAGTACTTTCCACAATATCACTTGTATTTTCGCAATTTCCTTTCTGTCTTCAGTACTTTCCACAATATCACTTGTATTTTCGCAATTTCCTTTCTGTCTTCAGTACTTTCCACAAAGCGCTCTCGCTTCCTTCTTAAAATACTAGCAGATCTTACTGAAGAGTAGTATGATTAAGGTTTTGTATGTGTTTCTTATTTTTTCTTTCAGGCATGTTTGACAGAGAAAACAAAGGTGGTGTGAACTTCAATGAATTCACAGGAGTCTGGAAGTATATCTCAGACTGGCAGAATGTCTTTCGAACGTATGACAGAGACAATTCTGGAATGATTGACAAAAATGAACTAAAGCAAGCACTAACAGGTTTTGGTAATTCATTTGTAATCACAGTTTTTATGATTGGGTTATGTCATCAGATGAGCTTCTTATTGTTGGGGCTGTACTGCTCTGACAAATGTGACTAAAAATGAGGCAGGTGAAATGCAGTTACCCGTTTAGGTATAAGGTACCTTTAAAGATATCCATGCCACAAGCACTTTTTAAGCTATTTCCTGTAATGGAAAAAATGAAACTGGATGTGTCAGTACATGTGTGGAACGTTTTCTGTCTCCCCTGTTAGCTGCTCTGAGAGCGTTACCAATACTTCAGGTAAATGTCTAAACTTATAATGGTACTTGATACAGCCTGCTGCTTTTTAAAACGAAGCCAGCTGTCTACGCTACAGTAGCATTCTGATGGCAAAAGGAACTTTCATTTAATTGACTTCACTTACAAAGACTTGAGTTGCAGCCCTAAACCGTTCCCTCAACCAACTAGTCACTTTAATCAGTAATTATGTTTACTGTGACTCTGTCTATAATTATTATTAAGCACGGGTTTTACTGCATGCATTTTAGCTTAACACAGAGATATTTGGCAAAAAAAAACCCTGTCTCTTGTAACTGCTTACTGTTTTCTGGTTTTGTTATACACACCTGCTAAACAGCCTAGTTCTTTTTATAGAAGGACTGCGGTAATTGAAACCTTTTAAAGCATTTCTCTTTTCCAAGGTTACCGACTGTCTGATCAATTCTACGATATCCTTATTCGGAAATTTGACAGACAAGGAAGAGGACAAGTTGCCTTTGATGACTTTATTCAGTGCTGTGTTGTTTTACAGGTAAGAAAGGAGATGTACTTTAATGTCAATCGAAAAAAAAAATCACCTTATCTTAAACTTTTATGGTTCTCAATTTAACTATAATACTGGATCTAGAACTTGCTTATAAATAAACCATTTGAATAAAGTATACGAGAGGTGCTAGTAAAATAGTCTCAGTGTTTTAAAAGGAAAACACTTAACACTCTATCCATTAGTTTAATACACATGCTTCGTCTGGATCTTGGGTGCGTTAAAACTGGAGTGTGTCATGTCCCATGGTGCCCGTAATTCTCGTATCTGAATTGTAAGGTTTTTGTTTATCTCTCTGTTTAAGGCTCTGACTAAAAGTAATTTGACCTAGCAGCTGAATTAGTCTTTTGTCACTGCTGTTCCTGCAGGGGCAATGGTAGTAAAAGGCATTTAAAACAAACAAATAAACAAAAACCCTTTCAGTAACAGAAATGCATGTGTGTATATATAGAGACAGACAACTGTAGTTTTACAGGTGTACTATTTTGTTCAGAAATCAATCACTGGATGATTCCTTACCTCAGCGCTTAAGGTTTCTCCAAGTGTCTCTGCCTTTTCTGAAATGTATGTAAGACTTCGGGGAAAAGTTGGAAACTGTAGCAGTGGATGAGCTGAGTTTTAGTAGGACAGGAAAAAGGTTGCTCTTCTGACACTGGCCAGCATTGCAACAGTATCTGAAGATACCTTCTGATACACAACATGAAGAGAAAGCAGTGCCCTCAGTAGTATCTCTGTTATTTGCATACAGGTGTTTTGTTCTTCTCCGTTAAGGCTATAGCCATAAGTCTGCTGAAACATCAGTTGCCTTTATATTGATTTTTAACAGAAGCCGATTATACTTTGTTATAAACTCAAACTCTGGTAAAGGGGGCTTTGAAATGGASTATCATTCAGCTGGTGTTAGTGAAACCATGCTGGTAGTTATTTTGGTCCACTCTCGATCTGTACTGCCTGGCACCTCTGCAGAGACAACTCAGATACTAATGATACATAAAGCATATTTGGCTAGAAGATGAGAAATGGACAAGGTACTCGCTGGATTCYGTCTCCAGGTGACTCTCAAATGTCTCATGAGAATTGTGCATTGTCTCCCCCYGCCCTTTAAAGCCAGTTATAAAAAGCTGTCTGATTTATAAAGAAGTGCCTAGATAGCCTTAGGTATTGTATCATAAGGTGGTTTTAGAATCACATCTGCCACACAGCTGAAGCACGAGACATGGCGAAGAGCTACCTCTATATGCACGAGACTGTAAAGTGTCTACAGAGGGCATGAGCAGAAAGCGTTCATAAAGCTATAAAAACCTAAGTGGCAAGGGGAATACACGGCAGTCTGAACACTCCCGATGTACAAAAATGTATGGTTTTTCCCCCCTTTTCAGAGGCTGACTGATGTGTTCCGACGATACGATACTGATCAAGATGGCTGGATTCAAGTGTCCTATGAGCAGTATCTTTCCATGGTCTTCAGCATCGTATGACRCTGATAACTAGGAACTGCACACTGGCATTACACAGACTGGAGCTGCCAAATCATCCTGTACTGAATAAGATTATTGATGTATTATAATGGATATAACTTCACACTCTTAAATTTTGTATGTTGGTCATCACCTTCACAATCTGTACCTGAGTTGGTTTTTATTTTGTATTACTGTACGATATGACCATCTCTGCTTACTGTCGTACAGAAAGCACAGAATCTAGATTTAACTGGTGCAATGTCAAACTTAACCTTCTTCCACATATCCTGCATGGGGAAAAATGACTCTTTAGAAACGCCAAATTAAAATAATGCTTGTTAGTTTATAAGAGAGTTGAAAGTCAGAAGTTGCACAACATGTTTTGCATGTGCCTTACTTTTATAAGAGTTTAATGTATTAATTTTTAATACAGAATTTAAAATTAAGTAAAAATATTAGATCAACTTTTATAGTCTACTTCACTTTTGTACAGCTTTTTTTGAGGGGGTGGTGGTTTTATTTCTGTATTCTAGTTTTCTACAGTTCAGGGGTCCCTCCCACTTAAGAGCAATGGCCTTTTTTCCTTGCCCTATCTTTTTTATTTTCTAGCTACCTCCTGCTTTCAGGGTATCCTTGGGACATCTTCAAATACAACTTCTTCACACCTGTGTCCAATACTGCATTTTCCTCAATGAGTTCCCTACAAAAATAAACTCTACCTAACTACTCTGGATATATAGCTCCCTCTGCTTAGAGGGCTCATTTAACACCAACAGTCTTCCATTTTGTGCTGAAGCACTGATTTGAAGTGGCCTTGAATTGACAGTCAAAACATTCTCAAAACCTTACCCTCCATCTCGCCATTTACAGATGGAGAGGGACTCAGTGGAAAAACYGAAGCAAAAAAAGTAATGACTGACTCCTGTCGCACACCATCACCTGCAGTAACTTTGACAAAGCAACTTGGAGGAAGCAAAGAGAAGTTAACAAGTTCTCTTAGATTACTCTCAGAAAATCTTACACCAGTGGTCTCCAAAGCACTTAAAAATACTCAAGCAGCAGTATCACTTACCTGTAACTGCTACTCTTCAGGATATGTTTACAGGCAAGAGCTTTTTAGCTTTTATCCAAAGACTTTTTCTTAAACTGTAGCAATACTGATTTATTCTTAGTCCATCCCCATCCCCAGCTCATTGTATGCAGGCAGGCCACATACGCTCTTTTGTTTCAAACTTCATAATTACATACAGACACAGGCAGGTAAGCTGTCGATGGGAGTGCCTACACATAAACTGATGCTGTCAGTGATAGCAAGCAGATACTCCAGGAGATTATGCAGAGAGGGTTTGGGTCCACAGACAGAAAGACAYCCTACCTAAAAAAAAAATCAATGTTAAAATGTTATTCCCAAGTGTCTCRGCCAGAGTACAGTGTCTGCTGTCAGGGTAAAGACAGCCAAGTGGCAACTGTGCAGTTATCGAACATCTGTCGTGCAGAGAAGCTGCTACTAGTTGTCAAGTGATAAGCAAACAGACCCTAAGTGACAGTTCAGCAACACTTCTGGTGTGCAATATCTGAGGAGAGACCAATGGTCTCCATAGCATAAGCACACAGAAACACGGAGCTCTCCCAAAGGACTTTGGGCATCATCACCCAAAGGGCAAGGGATTGTTTCTGGGTGAGGTGGGGGAACAGGAATAACGACTGATGTCAGAGACCACCTCATCCGACAGCCCGGAATGAGCCATGAAAGTTACTTATCATCTTTAAGAAGACAAGGGAGAAAGACTTCCAACAGTTACTGCTTGAACCTTACCTCCCCAGAAGGCCGAGATGATCACTATGTATGTTCTCTTCAGAAACAATAAAAGAAGAGTCCCAAAGTTTCGGGCTCAAAAGAGCTTCCCCATTAAAAGGCCCCATTCAAAAGGGCTTCCCCATTCCTTTCCCACTAAGGAATCTGTCCCTTTGGATCATACATCCACCCAAATGAAATGCAGTAATTCTGGAAAGCATTCCGAGGATCATTAATAAATAGGTCCAAGGTGCCAAACTAAAACTAAAAAAGCTGGAGCCTGAGAAATTTCCCAAGTTGTCTCCTGTGAAGGATGTCTCCTTTTCCAGCCAACCCCRTTATACTTCACTGTCCTTGGTGTAGAACAACGGGCTCCAGCACTTTCTGCGGAAAATCAAAGTGGCTCTGGACTGGAATGACTCTTGTCCCCATGGGAAACATGCTTCTGAAGGTGTGAAAGCAGGCACACTACAGACCAAGAAACTGGCTGGAAAGTAGACCATTTATCCCCCAAAGCATGTTCTAGTCTGGATTTTTATCAATGGCTTTTTAAGGAGAAGTGAAATTGGTTCAAAGGGCTCTGGTGCAGCCTCAAAAATCTTGCCTCGGTGCCAAAGCCTGTGGTGTAGCTCTGTTAGTGCTGAAGGACGGCAAGCATGTGAAGCAATGCTGCTCTGCAGGCCATCAATGCCTACCTTGTGAAGGTTGTTTCTTGAAGAAGGACCAGAGTGTAGAGAAACAGGAACAGGCAGAGGACTCATTCTGCTCCAGTTCTATACTACGTGGGAGCAAGATAAGGCAAAGAGGTTTCTTGGGAGTAAGGAGTAGCCAGAAGTTGAATCAAAAACAGGAAAACAGAAGCAACAGGAGGTCAAGGCTTATGCAATCCTACTGAAGAAGTAACTAGTAGGATGACAGAACTTCCAGAACTTTTTTTTCCATGAGGTCTTCTTACCTGCTGCCTTTGTGGACACTGCTGCTCAGGCGCCAAACAGGTCAGAAGCCTGGATTTATGCCTTCCTTTTCTAGCATCAGTTGAATCCCCCTTTAAAGGTGGCAGGGTTGAACTGAGTGAGAACAAGTAAGACAGAAGGCAAAGTCACCATCTCTCATAAGTCATGTTTGTAGGATGAGCTGATGGCTGGAGGGAAAGAAGTGAAACAGGATAGATCCTCAGGGTGGGTGTCCCCATTGGCAAAAACTGATTGAGAGAGGGACCCTGTGAAAGAAAACAGTCCAAGTTGCAAGTACCTGGCCCTACAGAGGAAGGGAAGGTGTCACAGAAGCCCTCCAAATGAGGCAATGATGCTTAGTACTCTCAATTCTACACAGCCCTGAAAAAAAGGAGAAACATTCATCACTCCTGTGACAGGGGTAAACAATCCCTTTGCAGAGTTGCATCCTGAAGATGCTTCTCTCTCTTTTTGCCCTTCATTTGAATACTAGGAAATTGAACTCAATAACAAAGATGCTACTTGTTTGACCCAGGTCAGCTATACCTGTTTGCTGGTATGGGACACAGGGAAAAAAGTCTCTGAAATCCGTTGCGGAGGTGACAGCTACAGACCAAAAGTCAGTCAAACCTGGGAGTGCCAAGTGGCAGACCGCARGCCAGTATCAGGACAGAAATTGCACACTGAAGCTCTTAATTTCCAAAGCTAGGAAGATCTTTGGAAAGAAGAAAGATAAAAAGAGAATTAAGGAGCAAGCGGTGATGCAGCTGAAACTGGCTCAGCCAAGYGATTGAAAGAAACTGAGAAGAACACACTGCTGGCAGTAATTGCACACAAGAGAGAAGGCAGGCTTGGAGTTTATATTACAAGATATCACCAGCTTAAAAAAAATTCCCTACATGATAATGCTTGTGTATAAGAACCAACAGACAATCATCTCAAGAACTTCACTGATTTTGGTAAGAACTGAAAATTGAAAAAGAGAAGCAAAGGGCATTTACAAGACTCCAAATGCTATCTACAGCTCAGGAAACCTTCAGTAAATCAATGCTGAAAAGCATTTCCCATCTTAACGTGGTCACTACTCCAACTCCGTTTCAAAATGCAAGAACCGTTTCCCCAATGTAGGACCCTGCACAACAAGCAGGGACAAGAACTGTTCCCCAGTTCCCCATAAGAAGGGAATGTGTAGGCGGAAAGAGCATCTAATTTGGGCGGAGATCATCCAGCTGCTGTATGCCACTGGGATATACAGTCATGGCAGTAAAATCCCAAAGGGAAAAAAGAGCTCTCTACACCAACCTCAGATGAAAAGGTCTTAACTTGAATTGACAGAGCTGTAGCAGTAACATTTTCTAGCAACGTTTTTCTATAGTTTCAGAATTTTAGTTGCACTACACTTTCTGTGGAAAAAAAACTATGGTAGTAACATTCATAGAAATAATTTCTGATATTTTTTAAATGTAGATAATAACTGATCAGTTTTAAATCAGAACTCTGGCAGACACCTGTGGTAGAAAATAATGGTTTTCCCCTTTAAACAAGAGGGTCTACTATGTAATTCAATGGATAAAAGTGTATGGCACAACTACTGAGTCTACGCCATTAGAAACTACTTAAACCCTTCAATAAGTATGAGAAGGAGAAAAGGAAATAGCGAACAGGAAYGAAAAAGGAAAGTGGATCTTTTCTGATGCACAAACAAAACAGTAACAGCATTTTAGGGAATCGAGTTTATATGCTCTATCATCAATTGCTTTTTTGCCTTTGTGTTAAAATTTACATGTCAAGATCCAAAAAGTTATTTTAGTGCAGGCAAAAAGATGTATGACAGCTCATGAAGACTAACCCTGGATTAGCACAAGTATCTAATGCACAGAGACAGAGAAATATTTCAGGTATGGGTGAGAAGAAAAATGATAGTCCACAACACAGCAGTGAAAAGGAAAATGGACACTGGGGAGTAAAATGTCTCACTTTACTCCTTTTCTTTAGCCACATATAAGCTGGATTTGATTATATAAAGTAGACATCTAAAGCCAGGCATTCGTGAGCATGTGGCTCAGAAGTGTGGGGAAAAGAAAGCAGAAGTATGGACCACTGATACACATCATGAACTGGTAAGTATTTCTCAGTTAGTGTGTCATTTTTATTATTTATTTTTCCCTATTATTTTACCTGATTGCCTTATAGGTTCTACTATTTCTTAGTACGCTTTTGCCAGTAGAAAGAATCAAGAATTTTTATTTGGATCAATCCATCAAATGAGTTTTTAAGTCGACTTGTAACCATTTCATTCTGAACATCATCATAAAAAAAGTCCGCATATATTTCACGTCTCTTTTTACTCTGCAAAAATGAAAGCAAGTAATATGCTCCATTACATACCACTCCCCTAGAACAGATTACATTTTCCTCATACAGCATCACGTTAAGACAGAGAATACCTTTGCTGTGACGTTCTCCTTTCTTTGTCTAAACAGAAATGTAGTGTATCAATTTCTAAAAATATGCTAATTATAAAGCCTTAAATTAACTGAGCTGGCCTTACATTTGTGTGAGGAAAAGTAAACCTGTATTTTCATGAAACAGACTTGTATTTTCAGTGAATATTCTTCCTAAGTAGATAACATAAAAGTAAACCTTTCTTTTTTTCTGAGTTGGGAAGGGTGTTAAAAGGGTTATTAGCTTTTTGCTGACAGAATAACATATTTTCAAAAAATAACAAAAGATTTTTTCTGTAATATACTAAGATATAACAAATACATTAAAAAAGCCTAAACAAAATAGTATGTTTACCTCCGTTATGTGCAAGTTTGTGTTCCAGCTATATTTCACATGTTAAAAAATTAAACCCTACCTCCCTTTCCCCTTCCAAAACCAGTCAAACACAGAATTAAATGCAGTCTCTTTCCTGAAAGCCAAGAGATGGAGATTCTTGAATCTGTTCATCTGTTTCCAGTTCAGCTGTTGTTGCTCCTTAATCTTTTCCTCTAGTTTCTACTAGCACATTGACTAATGTCTGAATATTTAGTTCTAGAAAGGGGAGACAAAAACATTTAAAGTTAATTCTATTTCATGTTATTTCACATAATACAGCAGAGAGAATGTTAAAATATAAGTTTTACTATTAACTAGCTACCTAGTTAATTAACTAATTCTAGTACCATACACATAGTTCGCATTTGTCCAAACTCATGCCCAATGACAGCTATACAGTAGCATATGCCCACCTCCCTTTAAATCCCTCTTATAATCTATTACCAAAGAAGAATCTTGGTATTTTGAATAGTATATCACTATTTTTAACATTAAGGAATATTTCTACAATAATTGGAAAAAATAATTTGTCATATAACAAACCAGCTCTTTGATAACGTTTCTCTTCTGTTATCCCAATGTGTTTGATCCATTTGGAGTACTTTCATCTGTTACAACGCCATCCAAGTTTGGTTCTGCATGCATTCCATGTTTTTTTCTTTATGCCAATACATCCCTCCCCATAGTTGCCACCCCAACAGTACAAACTCTGATCATGATATAAGATGCCCATTAGCAAGATGGCCTAGGACAAACCTTTCAATTCAGGAAATTTTTGTGCTACCAGAATTTCCTCCCACTCACAGCTCTATCTAGTTGTCAAGAGGCAAAGTCTCCTCAGAGAGGCAATTAACGCCATTCTTCAACGATACAGATGTCGAGCAAAATTAACTCAACTCCTCTGAACGGAGTGTGCTATCTCTGCAACACGCAGTCTCCTGCTTATGTTGAAGAAACTATGTTGATGTAACTCATTTTACATGAAAACTAATCACAATCTTACTTTGAAGTGCTGGATAATACGGAGCCAACTGTTTGAGCATCCTGGTCATCGTAGGTATATCCTCTCCTCGTAGTCCATTCAAAACGTTGGGAGTAAGACCAACAGCATCTTCATCAAACATCTTATCTGAGGTTCTGAATTGCTGGTAATCTCTGTACGAACCACTGCCAGAAAACGAGTACTGATGTGAACCCCAATCACTCTTGTAGCCTGACTTCTGATGCCTAAATCCTTGACATCTAGATTCCTGGTTCCAGCTAGATTCCTGGTTCCAGCTAGACTCCTGGTTCCAGCTAGAGCTCCTGTTCCATCTAGAGTCCTCGTTCCACCTGGAGTCCTCRTTCCACCTGGAGTCCTCGTTCCACCTGGAGCCACCTCTTCCTGAAACAGCAGAATTTGCAGAAGACGTACAAGTATTCACAGACTCATCATTTTTGTAAGAGGAATAGCTTTGCGAAGGATAGTTTGTGGAATATCTTCCAGATGAAGGATATGAGGCAGGAGAATTGGGATAGGGTAATCCTTGATCACTTACACTCCTTGCTTTTGAACACGCTTGTTGATTCCTCCAATTTGTACTTTCCCTGCCATATGAGATTCTGTTATCAGGGAGCTTATTGCCTCGCACATCGTTGGACGTATATTCTGCTGAGTACTCACTTACTGGACTTGTCTGATAGGAAGAGGCCCCACCAGCTGAATTACTGCCAGAAGCAGATCGGCTGAACTGTCTCAGCCATTCACTGATACCACTGGTAGGACTTCCAGTCTGAAGAGCAAAAGAGTCCCTGAGTGCAGACATCATTGCAAAGTCATTAGATCTTAGTCCATAGGAAGATGATCCATCATCTGCTTGGTAACTGTATGAATTAGCAGGAGCAAAAGAAGCATCTGCAGAACACTCTTCATACTGAGACAAAAAACCTTGATTCCAGTTAGAATTTCCTGGATAAATAAATAAATAAATCAATAAAGGGCACTACTAATTTGTTAACTGCAACTGGTGCAATTGTTTGCAAAATAAACTTAACTCGGTAGAAGCCCTTTTTTTGTCTGACTATATATATAGTGTTTAATGCATATTTACTGCTTTAGCAAACATMAGCCTTCTTGCTTTGACTGCATTTGTAAAGCTGAATAAAATTAAAGAATAATAGGAGGGGAACAACTGACTCAAGCCAATTAATCACTTGAACTAATACATCATCTGAATTTAACTATACTTTGCTTTACTGTCAAAGCATCTTAAAAATCAAGCAGTGGAATTATCATTTGAAGACCTCTCAGGTAACATGTATCGAAGAGAGTTCACGGAGATCAGGATACACTAACAGTATATAAGAACAATTATAAATAGTAAAGCTAGCATCTCTCAAGAAGTTAACACCTTTGATTGACACATGGTGGTAGCACATGTGCTCTTAATCCACTGTGGATATGAAATAAAACAGGTTAGTTAAATCCTAAGATTTCCTGTCAGTGCTTGTTTTCTTATTAAATATATCAGTTCTGCACTTTGCAGAGGAAAAAAAAATAGAAAAGGTTTACAAAATTAAAGCCTGTAAATCCTCTAGAAATATAGCCAACCAAAAAGTTGCCAAAGCTCTACTTTTGCAGCTCATCCTTACATCCTTTCTTACTGAACTTCTTTTCACCCTAAGATTTGTGGGAAGTAGAGGGGGGCAACTACTTAGAAGGCCAGCAGTCTAAGGAAACAAGCTAAAAACCTCTTCCATTGTATCCCTTAGCAGTACTGGTACATTGACTTTCAATGTAAGAATGGCAAATACTCCTTTGAAGATACCTTGGCACACTGAAGGCCAAGGCAGGTGTTACTGCTTGGATTTCCAATAACCTCTACTGCTGTAATACTGTTCAGTGAGACAGAAGTGTTCTTAGACAGTCAAGGTTGAAGTCATTAAGGGTTCAGAAAATGGTACCCTGAGCTGACTCAGAGGGCAAAGACACACAGTACTCTAGCAAAGAAGCACTATGGCTTGCCATAAAAGCAAATTTTCGCAATCTGTGCAGTGTTAAGAGTAGACTTAAACTAGTAGAACAAAGTGTCTAAATTACCTTTGGATTTTCCATATGGCTTATAGTGTTTTGGGATGCTTTTCCTTCCTGGAAATTCACCTTGAGATATTGACATCAGTGGCCTCAGACTGTTAGTGTAATTAACCTAGATAAAGCAAAAGGTCAGAATGTCTGTTTTTAAACTCAAATCTTGAGCATTCAAAAAAAAATAGTAAGTTCCCCATGGAAAGTTAGCAGAGTACAATTTTAGGTGACAGCAAACTCCATATGAAGGATGTGTTGACAACTACCACACTAAATGACAATTTTCAAAGGTATTATTTGGAAGAGGTATGCGTCTGGAGAACAGAATGAGGTGTCTGGGGAAGACAATGTCACCTGTTTCAAATTTCTTTACTTTATTGCCCCATATCCCTCAACATCACCTGGCTGAAATATAAAACTAGTACGTATGGGCGGCAGATTTAAATGCGGTGTAACCGCCACCAGCTGAGGTGATCAGCGCTGGCGCAGGCACGTTCCACAGTGGAGTGGGGAATCGTGGCGCACAGCGGGGTTTCCTGAGCCAGGGAAACCCCAGGGGAGCCGGCAGCTCTCACCAGGGCGGCTGACGAGGCCTGGGCAGGGACAGGGGTAACAGCGGCCACCCCCCACTCCCACAAAAGGCAGGCCCAGGGAGCGCTGTGACCAGGACAGGCAAACAGGGCCTGGCGCAGCAGTTTGCACGGGAGGGTGCGCCGGGAGGGCGCCTCTTCAAAGGAGGGGCATTCCACTGGCCAAGTGGGAGACCTGAAGTACACATAACTCAAGCAACTGGGCACTGCTCTGTCATCATCTGCACAGGTCAAGGGCACTCATCCTCCCTGAACCTCAAGGCAGAATGGCGCGCAGTCGTCTGAGAGCAAAGGCCAAGGCTCTGGCTGGGGGGTCTGCACCATCTACCCCAGCAGTGGCCGATGCCTCCAGGCAGACGGAGCTGCTGAAGGGAGAGGCTGCAGTGCAGACCTCAGACTGCAGGAAGTGCCTAGAGCTCTCCTCTGGGGCAGGGACAGGCGGCAGACCCGCCTGCAAAAGGTGTGCCCAGGTGCAGGACCTCCTGCAGCAGGTGGCTGAGCTGCAGGAGGCGGTGAGAAGGCTGCGTAACATCAGGGAGGCGGAGAAGGAGTTAGATAGCTGGTTCCAACCGCAGTCTGCAGTGGACCCACAGCCCACAGCCAAACAGCCAAAAACTCCCCCACCGGGACAGGCAGAAGGGAGGGGGGGCCAATAATGCAGAAGAATGGAAGCTTGCAACGGCAAGGACCAGCAGGAGGAAGAGACTTCCCCCGAAGCCTGAGGTGCCCTTGCAGAACCACTTCACCACTCTGCAGGCTGAAGAGGAAAGACCCACCACATCAGGAGAGATGCTGGAGCTGAGTAAGGCAGCCCGATCTGCTCCCCATATAACAACCAGCGCAACTAAGAAAAGGCAACGGGCGATAGTAGTAGGCAACTCTTTTCGGAGAGGTACGGAGGCACCCATTTGCCAAACAGACGCACTCTCTAGAGAGGTGTGCTGCTTACCAGGGGCTCGTATCAGGGATGTCACTGAGAGGCTACCAAGCCTCGTACAATCCACTGACTATTATCCGCTGCTGTTGTTTCATGTGGGCACCAGTGATACAGCCAGGAGCAGTCTGAGGACTGTCAAGAAGGATTACAGAGCCCTGGGAGCGACGGTAAGGGACCCTGGAGCGCAGGTAGTTTTTTCATCAATCCTCCTGGTCAAAGGGAAGGGGTCTGAAAGGGCCAGTCAAATCTGGCAAGTAAACAAATGGTTACAGGACTGGTGCCACAGCCAGGGGTTTGGCTACTTAGACGATGGGACTCACTTTGAGAAACCTGGTCTACTGGGGGCTGATGGGGTCCATCCATTGGAAAAGGGGAAGAACACCTTCAGTCATAGGCTTGCCAAGCTGGTGAAGAGGGCTTTAAACTAAAGTTGCCGGGGGAGGGGAATCTCAGTCCATCCCACTCCTACCAGTTTGATGCCAGGGCCAGCAACAGATGCCCAGAGCCTGGAGAAGGATCACAGGTCAGCAGGAGAGCCCCTGAAGAGCAGCACAAAGGAACTCCAGCCAGTAAGACAGCTTCATCTGGGGGCCCAACTTAAATGCCTCTATGCAAACGCACGTAGCATGGGGAATAAACAAGAGGAGTTAGAGATGTGCACATGCCTGCAGGGCTACGACCTTATTGGCATCATGGAGACATGGTGGGATGGCTCCTATGATTGGAGTGTTGGGATGGAGGGATAGAGGCTCTTTAGGAAGGACAGGCAGGGGAGACGAGGAGGGGGTGTTGCCCTCTATGTCAATGACCAGCTGGAGTGCATGGAGCTCCACCTGGGATGGATGAGGAGCCGACTGAGAGCTTATGGGTCAGGATTAAAGGGAAGGCRGGGACAGGTGACATTACAGTGGGGGTCTGCTACAGGCCACCCGACCAGGAAGACCGAGCGGATGAGGCCCTCTATAGACAGATAGGAGCAGCCTCACGTTCACAGGCCCTGGTACTCATGGGGAACTTGAGCCACCCCAGTATCTGTTGGAGGGACAACACAGCAGGGCATAAGCAATCCGGGAGGTTCCTGGAATGCCTTGATGATAACTTCCTTCTCCAAGTGGCAGAGGAGACAACGAGGAGAGGTGCTATGCTGGACCTTGTTCCCACCAACAAGGTGGAGAATGTGAAGCTCAAGGGCAGCCTTGGCTGCAGTGACCATGAAATGGTGGAGTTCAAGATCTTTAGGGCACCGAGGAGGGCACGCAGCAAGCTCACTACCCTGGGTTTCAGGAGAGCAGACTTTGGCCTCTTCAGGGATCTGCTTGGTAGAGTGCCATGGGACAAAGCCCTGGAGGGAAGAGGGGCCCAAGAAAGCTGGGTAATATTCAAGGATCACCTCCTCCAAGCTCAGGAATGATGCATCCCACCAAAGAGGAAGTCAGGCAAAACGGCCAGGCAATAACCCCCATTTTTAAAAAGGGGAAAAAAGGAAGACCAGGGCAACTACAGGCCAGTCAGTCTCATCTCTGTGCCCGGCAAGATCATGGAGCAGATCCTCCTGGAAACTGTGCTAAGGCATATGGAAAATAAGGAGGTGACTGGTGACAGCCAACATAGCTTCACTAAGGGCAAATGGTGCCTGGCATTTGGTGGCCTTCTATGACGGGGTTACCACGTTGGTGGATAAGGGAAGAGCAACTGACATCATCTACCTGGACTTGTGCAAAGCATTTGACACTGTCCTGCATGACATCCTTGTCTCTAAATTGGACAGACATGGATTTGACGGATGGACCAGTCAGTGGATAAGGAATTGGCTGGATGGTCGCATTCAAAGAGTTGCGGTCAACAGCTCGATGTCCAAGCGGAGACCAGTGACGAGTGGCATTCCTCAGGGGTCGGTATTGGGACTGGCGCTGTTTAACATCTTTGTCAGCGACATGGACAGTGGGATTGAGTGCACCCTCAGCAAGTTTGCTGACGACACCAAGCTGTGTGGTGCCGTTGACACGCTGGAGGGAAGGGATGCCATCCAGAGGGACCTTGACAGGCTTGAGAGGTGGGCCCGTGCGAACCTCATGAAGTTCAACAAGGCCAAGTGCAAGGTCCTGCACATGGGACAGGGTAATCCCAAGCACAAACACAGGCTGGGTGGAGAATGGATTGAGAGGAGCCCTGAGGAGGACTTGGGGGTGTTGGTTGACGAGAAGCTCAACATAACCCAGCAATGTGCGCTTGCAGCGCAGAAAGCCAACCGCATCCAGGGCTGCATCAAAAGAAGCACAACCAGCAGGTTGAGGGAGGTGATTCTCCCCCTCTACTCCGCTCTTGTGAGACCCCACCTGGAGTACTGCGTTCAGCTCTGGGGCCCCCAACATAAGAAGGACATGGACCTGTTGGAGCAAGTCCAGAGGAGGGCCACGAAGATGATCAGAGGGCTGGAGCACCTCTCCTATGAAGACAGGCCGAGAGAGTTGGGATTGTTCAGCCTGGAGGAGCGAAGGCTCCGGGGAGACCTTATAGCAGCCTTCCAGTACCTCAAGGGGGCCTACAAGAAAGCTGGAGAGGGACTTTTTACCAGGGCATGTAGTGATAGGACAAGGGGTAATGGCTGTAAACTGAAATAGATTAGATATAAGGAAGAAATTCTTCACTATGAGGGTGGTGAGGCACTGGAACAGGTTGCCCAGAGAAGCTGTGGATGCCCCATCCCTGGAAGTGTTCAAGGCCAGGCTGGATGAGGCTTTGAGCAACCTGGTCTAGTGGAAGGTGTCCCTGCCCATGGCAGGGGGGTTGGAACTAGATGATTTTTAAGGTCCCTTCCAACCCAAACCATTCTATCATTCTATGATATACAAATCCTGTCTGTAGCTGGGGAATGCAGAATGGAAGGCTTAGCTACTGCCTGAGATTAAGCTATGACAACAATTTTTAACTAGCTCATGAGAGCTGTATTATATTCAAATGCATGACATTTTGAAAGTGTAGCTCTCAAAAAGGTGGTGGTGGCATTTGCACAAAGACAGTTACCATAACTCAGCTGACATGGAATATATTATTAATGCCTAAGAAACCAGCCTGAAATATCTTTCAGAAAAACACATGCTGAATTTTGCGAACCAGTAGCTGCCAGAGGTGATGAGTCATTTTTGTACAGATTCTGGTCCTTCTTCAGACCCTTTTTTCTACAGGTATGCAGTTTTTATGCAAAAAAGCTGTGGACGTTTGTAAGGGCGAACAGAAAGACAGGAATATCTGGTCTACCTTAGTCTTAATAGATTAAAGCTCTCAAGTGGGAGCAGAGCTACAAATCACCAGTAAGAAAGACTTATCCACATGCCCACAAAAGAAAGAAGTGACACATTTGGGCAGCACTTAAAGCCTGATTAATCTTAGAAGAAAAGCTATCATGCAAGGGACCAACTGCAAAGGAAGGATGACAAACAGACATCAATGAAGCAAAATGGTGCCCAAAACAGGGGGAGAATGCACGCAAAAGAAAACCAAAACAGATGGAAGACGATGGAAAACTAACAGAAATGTGCCATGCAATTAATGTATTTGGTACTTAGAAATTGTAAAAAACCCTAAAGTATATTTATAGTATATATATTTATATAGTATATATATTTATTTATATAGTATACATATTTAACTAGGGGTTTTTGACCTATGCCTGAACTGTTACAGTTTGGCAGGGTGTTAACACGAGTTCAACAACTCCTTTCCTCCCAATGGTAAAACAGCTCTGGTCAAGATTAAGTTACTTACTGCTGCTTTCTTTTCACAAAAGGCCTTCAAAGCTTCTGTGAGTTCCTGTGTAATATGAACAACAAGTGTTGCTTCTGAGTCTGAGGTGATGTGAAAAGTCTCCTGTTGAAGAACATRGTTAGAATTGGTCATTAGGATGCCGAAGGGTCATATACACAAACAGATCAAAGTTATACTYTGATTTTGGTATAACCAAGTTTATACTATTAGTTGATATATAAGACATATATAATATATGTATACACACACGTATGAAAAAATAAAATTGTGAACATAATTATAGCCTGGTAAGAGGTAAAACATAACCCTGGATGTCTGTGCCATTCCCATACTGTCAACCATGAACATTTCATTGCAGATGGAGAAGGGCACAAGTCCTAAATTTATGTTGTCTGTGTAGAAAATTGAATAAAAAGTAAGCTTCAGCACCATCAAAYGCCTTTGATTCCCCCATTTTAGTAACAAAAAGATGAAAGTTTCCATTATAATTTTCCTATGTGTAATTTTGGGAATAAGAGATACCAAACGATATTGATATAATTCTATAAAGCGCAGAACAATTATGGCTAGCTGTCTTTTTAATGTCCAAAGAGACTGATTAGTAAGTATATGAAGTTACAAATGATTACGGTAAGTTAAAAGAATGTAGGCAGTCTGCCGTAAGGAATAGCTGTGATTCCTGTAGATAAAAATCAATTAACTGTCTACCAAGCATTTTTGGTAGTTTACTGATTATCCCCAGACTTGCTTTTTCTCTGCCTCTTCCTAAAGTCACAAGTAACCAGAGCTTAAAAGAAAAAAAAGAAGAAAAACTGAAAGAGAAAAAAAATCTCTTCAGTTGGTAATGAAGCACGCATCTCAAAACATTCTACTTGTGATTGCAGTGTATAAACACAATTCAGACTCAAATGAAATTTTGGCAATTGCCAAATTAAGGCAATTGCCTTAGGTACAGAACATGACTTTCATGGACTAAAATGGCGAATATAAATGGTCAGATATTTTCACAACATAAACACAAACCAAGGCTTACTATGCCACTGCTAACAGCAACTGAAGTGATAGAACCTTCCCACTCCAACACCAGCAGCTGTGCTCTAGTAACACGCAGCTTCACTTGGCTGTCCAGTTCTGCAGCAGCAGCACTAGCCACAGCACCACAGGCAGCAAGACCAGACTGGCTCCTCTCATTCAGCATTATCAACAATCCCATTAGATATGGGCAGCCAACAGCACTTGAGCAACATCAGCGCTGCTAACACTGCTTGTCAGGGTGGCTCCTCAGCAAAGGGAAGAATGATCCAGAGAACAGGTAGAGAGCTCACATTTAATCCAGCAAGTTGTTCTGAGCTGACGTTACGCTACAGCTGCACTAGCTTTTCAAAGAGCAGAGTCCATTAAAATAGAACTTAGAAATTAATGTTGTGGTCAGAGYTTGATCAGTAATCAGAGGCTCCTTCACAATATTCATTGCATCATACTGGTGAAACTGCACGACTCTTATCACAATTATTTTACATACATACCAAGAACTCTAGAGCTTTCTGTTTCCGAACAGGATCATTCTGCGGGATTGTAAAATGGGGAAAAAAAATTAAAAGACTGAATACTGCAGTATTTGTTGCATCATCTTGTACAAAACAAGACCTTTTAATCTTTTATCCAACAACAAAAGTCAACACAAATTAAAGATAGTAATTTTAGGTCACAGTCATAAACATATAACATTAGGTCCTCCATAGCAACTAGGTAGCAGCTACTACAAATGCAACTGCATTATTTCCAATACCAGGAAGAACACATTTCACATCTAAGCTACATACCTACAAGAGCTATCTTTCCCAGGCTTCCCTCACTCAGGTCCAACCTCATGGTTAAAAAAAGTGAAGTGCCCACCTGCATCTAGCATAGTACCTGACCAGCCTCAGGCCTAAAAGAGCAAGACATCACCACAGAATACATTAGATTACAAAATAGTCTCTGCACTAAAAATGAGGCAGTTCTCAGTGTTTGTGCCCAATACTATTCAGGACAGATACTTGAGAGATCACTTTGGGTTTCACCTTTGAGTTAGAAAAAAGGATTGTACATCTTTAGATATATCATAAGATTTAAACCAAATCTTCAGTATAGAATACCTTTGATCTGAAGAGGGGCAAAACAGGGAAGTGGAGACTGCAGCACAGGTTGGGAGACCTGGCCTGCAGACACTGGGTCTGAGACTCTCAGTGACTTTGAACAGGAATTATGAGAACTAAGGTAGATGAGCATCCTGATGTACAGTCAGTATTCATTTCCCCTCTGCTGTGATGAACACAAAACTCTGATCATTAGGTCAGTTATTTTGCTTCTGCAATAATATTAATAAAATGGCAAATGAAGCCAAAGAACAAAAGTTTTTCAGAAAAATTAAAAGCTAGCATAAGGAAACTGCTGAAATGTAAGACACTTGCAGAATTACTACCTCTACATACCTCACGCTTATAATCAWCTTCCCACCTTAAAAAGAAAGAAATGAAAATATTAAGATGCATTCTAAAGATTACTAAGAAGTCAGGTTTACTCATAGTAACTACAATCAAAATATTTCAATTTCCAAATTTGTATCGCTTACCAATACAGGATATCTTTTTCTATGGCATACCTACAATACTATTTTTCTTAAAGGTCCTTATTCTGAGTGACTCTCAAAGAGATCAGTAGTACTGATGAACTTCTTTACGGATCAGCTAAAGGAGATGACTAAAGTAATGGTGGGTTTCTTCTGCCTATATGAACAGGGGTGCCTTTTCTACAACTTACCTGGGCAATGGCATCCCAAAGAAAGTGGTAACACCTTGAAATTTGAATTGCTATTTATTTGTGTGCGAGTACATCAGATTGCTATTGAACTGCATAACCAGTGCAGTATTTCAAAAGCCATAGCTACTTATAAACTGAATAGCAAATTTTATTTCAGCTTATTTCCTCATAGACAGAAAGGAACAATTTACACAAGAGGAGTAAGTACAGTGGAAAGACAATATAAAATATTTTCCCCATACATKACAATGTTTGTTACAGAAAAGAAGATCTATGTAATAAGTAAAGAGATCTCAAAAAAAAAAATCTCTTTTGATTCCCCTGTGGGGGTTGTATTCTCACCTTGCTTTCTTCTTTGATGGGGCTAGAAAATTAAAAAGAATTATTAGCAACATCATAAGGTTTCCACTGTATTACTGCAATAGAAGCATTACACAAACAGAACAGTTACTGGCCCTAAGGTGGCTGCAGTTTTTTTAAAGGGCAGGATTCAGCAGCCTAAATCTAGGCATATACGGCCATTTTAGAAACCACCAGGCATCCTTGATGAAAGGACTATGGGAGACTTGTGCCCTAACAGCTTTGCAGGGTACCTCCCTATAGCATCTATGTTCAGACAGCTGAATTCCACACAAGAAGTCAGTATGGACTGAACTGAGGTGGGCATGCGTCCTCTATGCAAAAAGTGAAAAGTTTTTTGGATTTTCTTCTGTGAACATACCAGTGTACCTCAAAGTTGCACTTATTCTAGATCAGTCTCGAACAAGAAGTTACGGGGATTAGAATGTCTAGTCATCTCTCTTGCCGGTACAGTGTGTAAGCATGAGGAAGGAGGGAAAGCTCAGTAAAACAAGGTAGTCTGTTTAAGACAGTAGCTATGCTTCAGAGAATCAGCTAATGCATGGTACATAACTTATCACTTCTCAAGTATTTATTAGCACAGGTGTTCCAGGATAAGCAACAGGATAAGTAATAATTCTCAAGACAAATGACATCTTTGCCCCTACAATATGAGGCTGAAAGACTCATGTTACTGTTTTAACCACCTGATGTTGAACACATGCTGATAAGTTGCAACAAGAAGTTGCACTGTAGGTCCCAAAGTTTTCCAAATTGTCAGGAGAGAAGAGGACTGCCACCATTTCACAGAAGATATCCAATGAAGTACGGATCATGGAAACGTAGGATGGGAGGGACCTCTGCAGGTGGAACCACAGAATCATAAAAAAGTTTAGGTTGGAAGGGACCTCTGGAGGTCATCTAGTCCAGCCTGAGAGGTAAAAGAAAAGTACCACAGAGGTGGTAAGTAACAGAAACCAAACAATTAACTGTAAGATGAGGACACTGACAAATTAATTTTCCTTGAATTATTCAATTTGTGCTGTCTTTCCAGTAAGCCTCCAAAATCCCCCGTTTGAAAAGAAGATGGGTGGAGACAAGGAGTGCTACTCAGTGGCTGGAAACGTCACCCTACTCAAGCTAATGACTGAAGTTCTGCTCACTTTGACAAAGATTAGCCTCAAGATTAGATCAGGCTGCTTAGGCCCAAGTCCAGTTGAGTTTTATAAGTCTTCAAGAACGGCAACTTCCCACCTCTTTGGGGAGGCAATTTCAGAGCTTGACCACTCACTGTGCAGAACTTTTCGAATGTTCAATCAGCATTTCCTTTATTGCAGCCTGTGAATGTTGCCACTTGTTCTTTCCCCGTGCACCTTCTTGAAGTCTGGCTCCTTCTCTGTAGCCATGTTTTAGGTAGCGGAAGACAGTAATTAGATCCCTTCCTTAGCTGCTGCCTTCTCRAAGGTAATCAAACCCAGCTCCCTAAAGTTGTCCTCCACATCATATGCTCTAGTTTCCTCATGATCTTTTATAGCTGGTGAGTCCTCTGCTGGCTCTTTCCAGTTCACCAAAATTTCTCAGGTACACAGAATTACAGAAGCAGCTTAATGAGTCCTTAACAGAAGGGAATAAGCACTTCCCCCAACCTGCTGGCTACGCTTTTGCTAATGCAGTCCARTATGCTGTCAGCCTTCATTACATCAAGAGTGCATTGCTGATTCATGTTCATAGTGTTGTAYATCAAAACCTGCAGGTTCATAAGATTTGTTCCCTAGCCCAACAGTATCCAGTCTGTATGCAGCAGGGTGTTGCTCCATCCCAGGTGTAAGACTTCACATGTACCTTTGCTGAACTTCAGGAGGTTTCTGACAGCCCATTTCACCAGCTTGTTGAGATCCCTCTCAATGGTAGTCTTGCTCTACCACATACCAGGCATTCCCCCAATTTGACGTTATCTGCAAATTTGACAATGGTGTATTCTATCCCATTACCCAGGTCACTAAAGAACATGTTAAACAGTGCTGGCCCCAGGAGAAACCACTGAGGAATGCCACTAGTAACTGCCCAACACACTTAAAATCACTGACAACTACTCTTTGAGCCTAACAGTTCAGCCACCTTTTATCCACCCTGTAGACTTACCTTATCTCCTCAGTTTGGCTGAGGGAGACTGTGCTGAAAGCTTTGCTTAAGTTAAAATGACATCCATCCTTCTTCCCCTGTCCACAGAGCCAGCCCATGTCATTGCAAAACGCAATCAGGCTGGTCAAACCTGGTTTGTCCTTGGTAAATCCACATTGGCTATTCCCAGTCACCTTCTTGACCTTCACACACCAGTAAAKGACGTCCATGAGGACTTGCTCCATAATTTTTTATAAGGTCTGGGACAGCCTGTAGCCACGTTTTACTTTTGAAGATAAGCACATTTTGTTTTTTCCAGGTCCACAAGGAACTCCTCTGATCACCATGACCTTTCAAAGACTTTAGAGAGCAGATAGCTCCCTCAACACCAGAAGCATTCCTTTTTGTCCTATGGCCTTGTACATGCTCGATTTGCACTTCTCTAAACTGATCCTTCTCTACAGTGGGTAATGCCATTCTCCGCTAAGCTTTACAATTATGCACAAAGATCTGAGAGCCGACCTTCTCAGTAAAGACCAAGGCAAAGAAAGCTACAAATATCTCAGCCTCTTCCATGTCCTTCATCACCAGGCTACTTGCTCAGCAGTGGGACCACATCTTCTTTTGCTGCTGTCATACCTGCAGAAGCCTTCCTGTTGCCCTTCATATTCCTTTCACCTCCAGGCAAGCTTTGCCTTCTTAATTTCACCCCAAATATATCTGCAATTCTTATACATTTCTTCTTGGCAGGCTGCCTCTGCTTCTGTTCTCTGTATGCTTCCTTTTAGCATTTAAGATCAGCTAGGAGTTCCTTGTTCAAACTCACTAGCCACCTGCTATGCCTGCCCATATTCTTGGACAGCAGAATGGATCGTTCTGCTCTTTGAGGAGGTTCTCCTTGAAGACTGATTAGCTCTTTTGTGCTTCTTTTCCTTTCAAAGCAGCCTCTCAAGGGATCCTGACTACTAGTTTTCTGAAGAAGCTGAAGTCTGTTCTCCTGAAGCCCAACAGAATTAGTCTATGTAACTTCCTCATTCCCCAAAGGGTTTTAACCTGCATCATCCCATGATCACTCCAACTAAGGCTGCCATTGACCATCACATTCCTGACTCTTCTCCTTCTCTGCAAAACACTTCCTCTTGTTGACTCATCCAGCACCTGCATGAAAAACTGGCCTCAACTCACTTTTGGATTGTTTGCAACATGCCATGCTGCTTTTCCAAGAAAAGTCAGTCCCCGCAGTAAAACTGGGACCTGCAGTTGGGAGATTTCTTTCTATTATGTAAAGACAGCCTTGCTAGAGACTGCCTGTTCAAGAAGGGCAGACATCTATGATGATGTTGTTCTTGTTGGCCTTCCCCCTAGACCCGACCCATAAGATCTCAACAACCACCAGCCATGGCTCTATACAGAAAAGGTGCTCTTGCATCCAGCACAACTTCTACTGTCATCTTCTATGCCGTCTTTCATAAGGAGCCCATATCCATCCATTACAGCACTCCAGTCATACAAGCTATTGCATTATACCTCTGCAATTCTGATGATGTCATAGCTCTGTGAGCACACAGTAACTTCCAGTTCCACCATCTAGTCCAACCTCCCACTTGAAGCAGGACTACTGCCAACATAAGATTCTAGTTTTGTATAGCCAGGTCTTGAAAACCTCCAAGGGTGAAGAGTTCACTACCTATGGATAAACTGTTCCAGTGCTGTACTATCCTCTACGAAAGTTTTTCCTGAGTTCAGCCTCTCAAGCTGCCATCTGTGGCTGCCATCTCGTTACGTTGCCTGCAATTACCAACAACTTTGGCTTTGTCATCTTTGTAGCAGTCTACAGATGCTCGAAGGGCAGTTATAAGATCACCCCTTACCCTTTCTTTCCCATTCTAAATAAGCCCAGCTCCCTCTAACCCTCATCCTAGGTACATGCTCTTGACCCCTAAGAATCTTCATAATCCTCTGCTGGATCCTCTCCAATTTCTCCATCTTCGCCTTRAACTAGAAGGAACAAAACTAGACACAGTATTCCAAGTTTGGTCTCACCAGCATCAAATAGTAGGGGATAAAACTGTTCTTCAGTCTGCTGCCTGTGCTCCTCCTGAAGTACCACAATATGAGATTTGCCTTATGTGAAATGAGAGCATTCTCTTGGCTCATATTCAGCTTGGCATCCACCATAACCATGAAGTCCTTTTTAGCAAGACTGATCTTCCCATCCTATACTGATGCATGGAGTTATCACTTCCTCACTGAAGATACAGACAAGCTTCTCCAGGTATCTGCTGTAACTTCAAGGAAGCAATAATTCAATCTGAAAAGCCTGGTCCAAAATAGCAAAGTAAATCTCTGGACTTATTTCCAGTTTGCTGCTGTATTCCGTAGCAGCATTAAGAGTAGTTTTTAGAAAGGAAAAAAAAATGACACAGGCAGAATTCAGAGACTAAATTAGACCAGAACTTCATATGTTATACTACCACACTGTGCTTATACATAGCGTCATAAAGCCTTCAAGCTCAACTCCCTACTTTGAGTAACTGTTTATAGGAATTACCTTAATAAGACAGTATTTTTAATCTGAAGCCCAAGACAAAATACTGATCATCTCTCTTCTTTAGAGAATAAAGAAACACTGTAATTTTTCCTTTAAGAAAAGCAACAAATCAATCACTTCAAGGCCTCTCATACATACATATATATATGTATATATATAAAATACATAACCTTATCTTAGTTTTGCATATGATCTCTGCAGCAGCCAAAATTTGGTGTTAATGTCTGTTTTGCCACTTGCAAAGTAGTACCCGCCACCAAATGGCCTTTCTTAATTATAACCTCAAACTCACTCTTGCTGTCAGAAGAGAGCTTTGAAGCTGGAAGTCATTCTCTGCCAATATGATCTAGTCTAAAGACACACAGCTGATAAACCAGTAAGCATGATTTTCTTCTAAATAACTAGAGTATTTTTATTTTGGAATTCACTTGATATGGCCCTTACCACCTAACCAGAGCAAAACTTAAAACTGAATGACACAACACTTTTTGCAGCTAACTTCACTCCCGTCCGTTCCTCCAGTTCTTCATACCCTGTAGGACTGGGTGGGATCACTCTCTTTGAGGTTCCAGTTTGATATCTGAGCGTGTTTTCTGGTTCTACAGAAGTCAGTAAGCGTTGATGTCAGTTTACTCTGAACCGAGAATTACTGAGCTAGATTACTGGGTCATATTCCCACTTCTTCACAAGAGAGACAAATGGAGCTCAAAAAGGGTCTCTGCCACCTTGTTTTCCAGACCAACATTAAAAGGTACAATCCACAGAAGCCACCAATGATTAATCCAAAAAAAAGCACTGCTATGGTAGACACCTACAGCAGCATTCACACTGACAAACTCTGTTGATCTATGCAACCTTCACCCATTTCGATCAAACCTACCTTCCCACTACTACTAGTACTAGGATCAAAAGGTAGCAAGTAGGTATTTCTTCAGGCTGGCATTGTTAAGCATCAATAGCACATCTACAATAATAAAGGACATAACTCAAACATACTGTATGAGGGAAAATGCTGTTTTTATGTTTGAGGGTTTGGTTTCCATTGCTTGTTCCAATGGACTTACTAAAGAACTGTAACTTCCACTTTTACCAGTGATTCAGCATGTATGTCTTTTGATGACTGAAATGAGGTGGAGAAGGCTTTATCAGCTTATTCAGAGAAACCCATCAAATAYCATTTTTCCATACTTCTTCACTTTCTTGATTAGCAAATTACTGTAGTTATCTTAAATACCTCCAGAACCAAGCAGTTAAAAAATGTCGAAGAAACACTGCAAGTCTGGTAATTCCCTTCTTCCCTCATTTCAAATTCACAAAAACTGGAAAATCTCTGAAAACATTTTGTGCTATTACAAGTTGATATGATACAGTTGATAATGAACATTTTATATCAGCCAAACCCTTTGAGTTCAACTACTAATTCAAATTAGGCCAAATACCAATTACATCAAATCTATTATATTCAAGTAATTCATAGACTTACGTGAGGTACTTGGTCTTATGTAACCTTCAATCTAGGAACAGAAATAGTTTCATGTTAGATTTTCTGATTAAAATTTCATAACAACAGTCTCTCCTGCAACTGCCTTTAGAAACGGACTAAGTACTTTTATTTATTCCAGCATAGTGTAGCCCATAATTTTATATATATAATCTTGTAAATATAAACGAAATTTGAGAGAAGATTTGCTTACATTTGAGAAAATTTAAGTTGCAAAAATTAAAAATCATTGAAGTAAAGCAATAAAATTTCTGAACCACTGAATTCAGACTGGACATTTTCTATCTAAAAAACCTAACTTCTTAAAAATAAACAACTTTGTTTTTTCAGATGAATTTCAAGACTACTGTTCTTTTCCCCAGATTTTTTAGGGCAACTTTAAGTTAAGCCTTAGTTCAATTTAATACTACACTTCCTAGAAACACAGAGAAATTTAACAAGCTTTGTCAGCAGTACTTTTAAACTAGGTCAAACATAAATGCACTGATAAAAGACACATTATGAGATACTTTACATTTCCTTCCAATTACCTTATACATTTTTAATCCTTCAGTCTTCTCTAGCTCTCCTGCTAGCCGTCTGAGAAATGAGACTTTGCATTCTTTTACATCTGTTGTCTTTCTCTTCATTTTATCTGGAAATTCTTTAGACTGTTGATAAAAACAGCTTCAAATGGTCAATATCAAAATTCATCACAATATTAAAAGATTGGCACATTTCATCTTTTGGACAACCTTCGAAAAGACTGGTAAACATCGTTTTGAACATTATGAGCTAGTTTCTTCTCTGTAACACAACTAATTAAATTTTAATGTTAAAGTTGCTTAAGTAGTCTTCAAAACAAAAAATGGATACTATGCAAAGCTTGCTACCAAAAGGTAACATGCTCTTTACCATATCCAACAACGCTATGGGCATGCTGAGGAATAAGAACGAACCACAACGTTCTAGGAACCTGATCCTGGAGGCAATCAAAACATTTAGGAACAGACTTTGAGCAGATACAGCCACACACCTCTGGATCGCACTTCCTTAACAGCTCACAGCTTCATAGCTATTCATGTTGATCTGACCCATGAAGAGTCAACCATACAAGTATTAGCGATTTATCATATGGGTGTTTAAACTTCAAACTTGATGTAAGTATTTATAGAAAAAAAATAAAAGGGGAGTATCATAAAGAAATTGTAATCAAAATGCATCAAAATTACTCACAATGTATGCTCTTCTGTGTTTATATCCACTAAGATGTTCTATCATAGGTGCCATCTCTGTATTAAACCCACACAGCTTGCACTCATAATGCGGCTCTTTTCTTCCTTCAAATCTGATTTCAACCACATGTTCTAAACCTGTAAAAGCAAGAGTTACAAATATCTGTATTTTAGTATAGACTACTATAAACAAATGTATTCTCTTCAATGTTGCTCATTAAAAGCCAAAATTAATAAATAAAGGTATTCCATTTTCAGAATTTCAACACTTCTTCAGGATCACTTCAACACTTCTTCGGACTTATTACCCACATCAGTTAAATTTCTCTCTTTACAATGCTTTATTCTGAAAGGAAAAACACCGACTATGGCAGATTTGCAAGCCCACCAAAATAAAATATTTCATGTACCTTTTTTCCTGCCTGGGATATTTTTAAGAAACTAAGAAAGAGCCTTCCACTCAATACAGTCATGTAAGAGAATTCATGGAGAAGTGCATATAAAAAAGAGAATGAGAATAGGAAATGCCACGCAAAGGTCTAGATTAAAAAACTGCATTTAAACTACTTAGTCATACATAATTTGGACAGTGTCCGAGTAGCACAAAGCACATGTAGGAAAGACAATAATCACTTCACAAAATTGAGTCATTCATAATCTAAAAAACTTCCACAAACTTTTAAGAATTACAGGAATGAAAATGGGATTTTTCTTCATTTTTCCTAGAAATGACTGAAAGACTATGCCTTAGAAGTATTCAGAGATCTCTAAGTTTGAGGCTTATACCTAGCATGAAAAATTTTACTCTGAACAGCTTAAATGTAACAAGTTTATAAGCAGCTTAAAACAACAGGAAAAACCTGCAGCTGTTCCCTATTATCATAATTTCCAATACTGTGTATTTGTGACGGGTTGACCCCAGCCAGCAGCCAAGCACCACACAGCTGCTTGCTCACTCACATACACACCCTGCAGCAGGATGGGGAGAAAATAGGAAGAGCAAAAGCAAGAAAACTCATGGGTTGAGATAAAGACAGTTTAATAGGTGAAGGAAAGAGGGGGAAAAAAGCAAAAAAAACCCATGTGAAAACCACTTGCCTCCCTACAAGCAGACCAATACCCAGCCAGTCTCTGAACAGCCACCTTGAAAGCCAAACCCACCCCCCCTCCCTTTTTCTTCCTTTACCTCAGTTGTGATTGCTGAGCATGACATTATGTGGTACGGAATATCCTTTTGGCCAGTTTGGGTCAACTGTCCTGGCTGTGTCCCCTCCCAGCCTCTCACCCACCCCCAGCCTACTCAAGGGGTGAGGGGTGGGGACCCAGAGTGGAAAAAAAAAGAGCCTTGATGCTGTGCACTGCTCAGCAACAGCCAAAATACTGGTGTGTTATCAACACTGTTTTAGTCACAAATCCAAAACATACAGACTGCTGTGAAGAAATTCAACTCCATCTCAGACCCACTACAGTATTATACTGCTAAATCTTAACCCTGAAAATAAACTATCACCAAATGAACTGAGTATACAAGAAAGTAACACTTTGCTTGCTATCCACCTTTTTCTATAAAAACGCTTATAATAATCAATTGCTATGCTTTTTAATATTAATACTGTATGTAGAGTAACAGCAAGACAATTAACTAAACAGAGAAATTCTCTGCTAATACTATGAAATTTGCTACTTAGGTCTTTGTCAGGGAACATATTTCTCTAGGCCACCAGGACATACTAGGAACACTAAGGCCACTGACAAGTAGTGTTGCTTATCCTCTCCTAAGTGTTGCCTAATCTAGCAATTAGAAAGAAAGAAAATCTTAAAATTAATCTCATTACTTTTAGTATTCCTAAAGACAGTGAGGAAAAATATCTCACTAGACAGGAACACCTGTATATCCCACCAAATGGAAAACCACAAAGAATCACCAGATGACAAGTCACCAGTGGCATGAAGTCTAGTTGGAGGCCAGTAGCTAGCGGCGTACCCCAGGAGTCAATACTGGGTCTAGTCCTGTTTAACATCTTCATTAATGATCTGGATGATGGGGCAGAGCATTCCGTCAGCAAGTTTGCTGATGACACAAAACTGGGAGGGAAGGTTGATACGCCAGAGGGTTGTACTGCCATCCATAGGGACCTCGACAGGCTGGACAGTTGGGCTGAAAGCAACCTCGTGCAGTTTAACAAGAGGAAGTGCAAATTCCTGCACCTGGGGAGGAACAAGCCCAGGTACCAGTACATGCTGGGGGTTGACCAGCTGGAAAGCAGCTTGGCAGAAAAGGACCTGGGTGGACACCAAGTTGAAGATGAGCCAGCAATGGGCCCTTGTGGCAAAGAAGGCTAATGGTATCCTGGGCTACATGAGGAGGAGTGCTGCCAGCAGGTTGAAGGAGATGATCCACCCTCTCCACTCAGCACCAGTAGGGCCATGCCTGGAGTGCTGTGTCCACTTCTGGGCTTCCCAGTACAAGAGACATGGACATATGAAGGGCCATGAAGATGATGAAGGCACCGGAGCATYTCTCCTATGAGGAGAGGCTGAGAGAGCTGGGACTGTTTAGCCTGGAGGAGAGGAGGCTAAGAGGGGATCTCATCAGCATGCATAAACACCCGAAGGGAGGGTGCAAAGAAGAGGGAGCCAGGCTCTTTTCAGTGGTGCCCACTGACAGGATAAGAGGCAATGGGCACAAACTGAAACACAGGAGATGCTGTCTGAACATCAGGAAACACCTTTGACTGTGAGGGTGACTGAGCACTGGCACAGGTTTCCCTGAGAGGTCATGGAGTCTCCCTCCTTGGAGATATTCAAAAGCCATCTGGACATGGTCCTGGGCAACCTGCTCTGGCTGACCCTGCTTTAGCAGGGGCTTAAGACCAGATGACCTCCAGAGGTGACCTGTGACAAGCTTCTTTACTAAGATGGCTCCTTCAGGAACAAGTTGTCTAACAATTAAAGTGTATAAAAGAGGTGGCCTTTATAGTACTTGAGTAATAAGCTAAACTTTAAAAGGTGTAAGAGGTAAGATATATCCTATAGATTATTCAGTACCTTTACAGAAAATGAAACAATATCTATAATTCCACCTTTTATTTCAAAACAAAAGCCATTTGGTCACAAATTCAAAGACATACCATTTAGAAAACAAAAAACATACCAACTAGAGGTTCTTCCCTTTTGGGATCATTCATAAAATCCTTCAGACAGGTTATGTCCTTTGTGAGTCCTCTCTTCACTAAAGTAAAAAATATACGCATAAAGAGATATTACACATTAGACAGTTTGCACATAATTTCTATGATTTTAAAGGAGTTTCTAATGGAGACTTACGGGGAACAAAATTAATTTTCACTCTGAAATTCGTAAGGAAAATGGGCAAGATCTCAGTCACTCACAAAAAGACTCCAACACTCTCTGTTTTCCATAACAATTTTACATGCAAGGAATTAACGTCTTCAAGAAGAGAACCAAATATGCAAAACAGACCTTCTAACACAATCCAGTTTACTGAGGAAAGATACCGAGTTCACATTCATAGCATGCCCCAGACCATGTCAGCTCTCATTAAAAAAAAAAAGCAAAAAAAAAAAAGGCAAAAAAAAAAAAAAAATCCAAGCCACCAACCTCCTTCTTCCCCTAAAACCCTAATACGCATATAGCATACTGAGACTGCTTGTTGGGAGTCTGAAGTTCAAGAATCATATTGCCTTAAGTCTAACAAAGAACACATAATCTTCACTAATATAGCAAACGCCCCTTGTACTCTGGGCAGACCAGAAGCTGCACAACCACAGTTAGTATGTTCCTGAGCCTGAACTAGCAATGTTTCAATCAGGGCTATATCCCACTCCGTACTGAGTTTTAATAGCTTAGTTTTTGCACTGCCTAAAACACTTTTAAAGTATTCCTGGTCAACTCAGAGCACCAGCAGAGTTCAGCTAAATGTATCTGCAAAACAATCTCAAAGAGGCATTAAGTGTATTCATGTGTTGGCCATTACAAAAGAGCATGCTGAAGTGTTACAATACATATTTTTAATCTGAGAAAAAAATGTGCAGAAATAGAATGCATCTTCCTAATTACATACAGCTGTATTTTAACTGACTGATGAATTTCGTAAGAGTCATAAACACTGCTAGTTTCTTCAAATCTGAGCAAAAGTAGAAATACCACAAGCACTGAACAGTATGTTACTGCATTCTTTCCCCCTAGGATGCCAGGTTACGGTTTAAAAAAAAAAAAAAAAAAAAAACCAAACCACACACACAAACAAAACTTCAGAAGGATAGGGAATTCTGTGCTTGTTCTTAAAGATCCACTCCATTAGGAATATGCTTGTGCTGCCATTGACTCAAACTCACACAAAAAAAATTTCACAAATTTCCAGCATTAATTTATATGGAAAACCTCTTGTAATTTAATTGTGGTAGAAAATACCTGATGGGACACCTCCTGCCATGGGAACAGTGTGGCCCATTCCAACCAAAACTTCACAGTCTTGTTAAAAACCTTCTCTGTTGTTTTGGTTTTTGTCTGAGGTGACATGCAGCAGTAGCATAGTGTGACAGAGGTGACATGTAACAAGTTGGTGCCACGTAATGAGTCTCTATAGACAGATTTTTACCAACACTTTAATGTATTATGCAGTTCTCATGCATTTGTGTGCCCGTGCAGTAGCTCTCAGTGTGAGCTGGCTGTTCCCAAGCTGACAGTGATAGGCATGTGGTCTTTTGGGCTTAATATGGAAAGATCCACGCAGAAAAAAGTTCAAGGTCTCTATAAGGTAATGGCCATTTTCTTCTTGCTTTCTAATATACAGCTAAATATTCTTGTCTTAGTACCATCTTGATAATAAACAACCCATACTGTTCTTGGTTTATATGCTTTTGTTTTGTCAAACTTTCACTGTATCATATGCGTACACACATCCATGCTGCAAAATTTTGTTGAAAACTTCACCAGCTAAAAAAACATTAGCTGGATTCCTTGACATCAGATGTTATCAGATAATCAGGAAGAAACTATAACGTCGGAAGTTTGAAAGTCTTTCTGTGAAAATACTCATAACTTCATATTCTCCTAGGATCTTTTATTACATAAATTAGCCAGTGCACAAAAGAAAAGCAATGGTTCAAATGTTTGGTAACTTGCATTACTTCTTCCTAAACCATAATCAACCACCTGCTTTGGTCATCATTAAAACAAAACCACCAATTCCAAAGCTGCATCTGAAAAGGACATTAGCTCATTTATATTCAGCTACCTGGTCTCTGTGCTTCATACTTCATCGGAGTTCGGACTGGAGCTGGAGGACCTAGGATAATAGTTTGACAGTCAGACTACTACTTCTCACTTGCTTTTATTAAGTACCTAGTATATCATCCAAACAAGTTAAGAGAATTGAACAGTTATCTTCATTTTACAGTTTAATATAGGCGCAGTAATAGCAGTATTCCATCTTGCTACACTTTCCTTTTCTAACTTCACTGCTCTAAGTAAGAAAAAGTCTTCATTTCCACTCCCCTTCCCCACCAACACAATATACCAAACACATGAATGTCACAGAAGCATAGAATATTCAATTTTTATTTGATTTTTAAGTGCTTTTCATACTGCCTAGTTATTTTAATTATTTTAACTATTCAGTATTGTGTATGACAGTCAATCTGTGTTACAGGTACCCAACAAAAAACTTCTGGTCTAAACATTTAGAGCCTAAACACAGTCCCAGAGACAATTCATAAAGTCATGAAACTGCATACAGACATCGTCTTTTACATAGGCTTCTGTATATATTTTTAATCATTCAGAGCTTCAGAGTGAATTTTTAGATGTGCTTTTGTAAAGGTACTTCCACTCCCTCCCTTTGGAACTTCTTTCCCTTGCCCCTCTCTTCCCTCAAATCCATAGACGCAGACACATAACAAGTGCACTTCAATGATGTTCTCAGTATTTTTTAAGTCGCAGCATTCACGATTAAAACAAGATGACACACCGGTACTCATTTACTGGAAAAAGTGAAAGTTTAACTTAAACTATGTATTTGCCCATGTAATTCCTATTTTTGAAGTGAAGAAGTTTTCCATAGTCATGGCAAATACAACATGTTGTATACATCAGTGGTTTTCTCCTCCTCCTGCACAAGATAGGCAGTTGAGAGATACGTATCAAAGCTGTAACTCAAATCAGAGTTGTAAACATTTTGCAAACAACTCTGCAATATTAACATAAGGGAGGGGTACGAGAAAGCATATCTCCCTTGATTTCTTACAATAAATTATCCAACTTTTTCAGTAAAAAGCTTCAAAGTGTCTGGTAGCATGAACAAAAGATGATCTCCAGGTACTCTGCAAGTACAAAAATTACTTAATTCTAGAGCTGTTCAGTTAGTGCCTGAAGCCCAAGTTAGATTCCAGGTCCAGCATCTGCAGACTGACAACATGGCCAAATTCTAAATGACATGAATAGGCACCTGTGAAGTAAGATTTTTAGTGCTTTATTTTCTGTTTACTTCTAGGAACAAATTGTATTTGCCGAGAATTGCGCCAGAAGCAGTTCACAGCGCTGTCTGCCTTAACATGGTTAAGTTTACAAACATGGTCAAGTTAAAAATCAAGTTGTAGCTGCTACTATCACCAAAGGTACCAGTTTGGGGTTTTGAGTTTTTTGGGTTTTTGTTTGGTTTTTTGTTTGGTTTTGTTTTTTGTTTTTGTCTTTGGTTTTTTTAAAGGAGGCATTTAGCAAATATTATCATTGCTGCCTGCAAAAGTTTAACAAAAGCAATATGATCTTGAAGACACTCTTCCATTCCATGACAGCAGGTTTCCAGGCTAACATTTAATTCACATTTACTAGCCACATGGCTTTGTAATGCTATTAATAACGTAAGTTATATTTCTTAAGCATCTCAAAACCAAAACACAACAGTATTTTCCCTTAAAGCATACCAGACTGACCAATGAGCTAAAAATCAGCTGGACTGCCAGGCTCAAAGGGCAACGATCAACAGCCCAGCTTCTTGGTGTTCAGTAAGCAGCAGAGCACCCCAAAGACTGATTCCAGGGCCCACAACAATTAACATAATCATTAATAACCTGGCTGAGGATGCATACAACACCCTCGGCAAATTCACAGACAATAGTAATTTAGGGGATACAACCGATGTCACAGCTTCAGTGACAGAGCAGCACCTTGGGAACACTGAGGATTAAAGAAACCTTAAGAAATGTACTAAGAAGTAGAGAGTTCTGCAGCTAAAATAATCCCATTCACGACCACAGGCTGAGATCTGGCTGATTGAGCAGCTGCACTGTCAAAAAGAACCTCAGAGTTATGATGAATGCTAAGCTGAATATTGGCCAAAAGCCAAGTCTCCCATAAACTAGGCAAACCCCATATTGAGATACTGCACTGGCAGCATACTTCAGAATATCTTATCCTCTATTATTTGGGGCTTGTGAGGCTGTCTAGTTCCATCCTTCTCCAGTTCAAGTGGGATGTGGAGAAACCAGAGAGGGTCCAGCGGAAGGGCTACCAAAACAAACAACCCAGGGCAAATAACTTATGAGAACAGGTTTGGGAGCTGGACTTGTTTAGTCTGGTTAAGTGGAGGCTAAGAAGAGAACTAATAGCATGGATACTTGAACAGCAGTTACAAAGATGAGTCAAGCCCTTTGGGGATGTGACAACAGCATAACAAGTAGCAGCTAGAAATAGTTGCTTAGGAGGCACAGATTAGATGTCAGGATAAAATTCGTCTTTAAGACAGGGGAGCAACTACAGACTGATTAAACGCAGGTAGCAGACCCTCTGCCCTTGGAGATGTTCAAGGCTTCAATAAGCAAGTGATGATCCAGCACTGGCAGCAGTCCTGCTTCAATCAGGAAGTTAGGAAATCACCTAATCAGTCTCAGGAAATCCCTTCCAACTAATGATTTTATTTAGTAAGGGATATTTTCCAGATACTAGTTACCTATATGAACAAAGAAATCCCTTTCCTTTCAAGATGCAATGACGCAGTGATGAACATGTTTCTTTGTTCTCCACCTTTTACATCTATACACATATTTGTAATGCACACACGTTGCTAATGACTGCCAGAAATAAAACAGCTATGTTTCAGAACTTAAGGACAGTTTCAGACACTGTCAATTCAGTTACTCAGCGGCAACAAAGCAGTGCTGGACTCGGCACTGCAGATTCACTTTTGAACACAAGAGTGCACAAAGACTCTATATTCCATTGTATTGGGGAACTCCCCAAAAGAGAGGTGGTAAGGCAGCTGGAGTACTGTTCAACCTTAGTACTTCTATTATTAAGGTTTCTGAAACATTTTCTCTTCTAGTCTGTAACTCAGAAGAGTTCCAGGTTTCCTTTCTTTGAAAATGTAGCAGTAGTACCTTATGCGTACTAATCAATGCCTGACAGACACTGAGCATGGATGGACATGTTAAAATAAATCAATTTATCTTATATCATAAAGCTGAAATGCTGATCAGGATACTGATAAGGTTGTCATTGGTGAACCCAAGGCAGAATACATGACATTTGTGCTTTCACTGGAGGAAGAACTTGTAGTCAGTGCTGTTAAATAAATGCAGTTTATCTCAGATCTGATTCCTCCCCTCGACTCTATGCTTTACAGAATGACCATAATTAAGCTTTCTTTACTCATGGTGCTACTTAAAGGTTTTAAGTTGAAGAATGTAGACACAGGTTGCTAGATCCAGCAACTAAACACCTACAACATCCCTTATTACACTTTTCAATACTTTTCATTTGTATCATTTTAAGAGAAGTACTGCAAGCTAACTCTGCATCTTCCTGTAATGCAAGAAAAATTCCACAGGTTGTGCAAAAAAATCCCATTAATCCACTCTTCTTTGTGCCAAATTAATTTCACCAATAAAGCTGGGCAGCCCAGAAATGGCTTTAATAGGGCTTATACTCTATACTATGCCTCCTACCTGAGCTGCCTTGTTTTAGTAGTAAACCACTGGATTTTGCTATTGCCCAGTGAACATTTGCCTCACATGTATATTGGCATTCCCCCATCATTTAACGCCTCTTGCTCAAAGCAAAAAGTTTTCCAAACTTCTGTCTGCTTTGGCCGAAAGGTCCCAGGAAAGAAAGCAATGCTCAGTCTTCTCCCCTCCTTATCCCTGAACACGTACGTGCAACTGCCTCAACTAGAGCTGAAAGAAGTCTTCCATCTGTCCAATTATATCATTGTACAAAGAAATCACATGACTGAAATTTATGTACTTAACTGAGCTTTGATTTAACTCTTACTAAAGTCCTAGAACGTCAGCATCTTCTCTTCCCACATCTTCCATTAAGCTGCTCTCTTCTGAACTGCTGGAGAGCAGGCAAAAAAGCCCACCCCAGATATCCAATTCTGTCACTACCACAAAAATAACTTACAGAAAGTGGTACTCCTCCAAACACAATCATCTGGAAACAGATGCATTTCCTGACGTAACTGACTTCAAAATCAACAAGATTGTACAGTTAAACAGTCAGGTTACTCACACTCATCACTTCTGGATTATGAACAGCTACTTTTGATGAGTTCAGAGAAGATACTGTACATGGCATGTCCCATTTGAAAACACTCAGAATCCAAATAATTTGTCTTTTGTAATTTCGGTTTACAAGTGATAGCAGCATTGGTTGTGCTCTCCCTACTGACAACGGAATTTTTTTTTTTTTTTTTTTTTTTTTTTTAATTCTGCAGCAAGGAAGAAATTGCAGATGTTGGTGTACAACATTTTAAGTATGTGAAACCTCATCTTCTGAAGTACCTGTTCTTTAGATAGTGTACATTTCAGATACTTGCAAGGTTTTGTCCCAAGTGATTTCCAAGAAAACTCATCCTTCACTTTGACAACATCCATACATTTTTGTTCCTGGCTCTTTGAACATGCTGCCACATTTCACTCTTACCGGAGTATTTGATAACATGAACATTAGAACAAGATTGCAGATCCAGCAGCAACAACAGGTGTATCTCATTAATTTATATCCTGAAATAATACCAGACTAATACTTTACATAGTGCACTTAATTTAAGAATATCTATACTTTCCATGCTCATTCACAAGACTTCACTACTTAACTCCACAAATGCAGTATAATTTTTGTTCATGCTTACTATGTATGTCTGCAAACTGTAGAAAAAATCAACTATTTAAAAATGAAAAAACAAAGGCCAAGCAAATTCAGAATTTATTCTTGTATCTCAGTGACAGAGTACAATGAATTTCCTGGATCCGCTGGCTCTTGAGGGACAGTTATTTGTATAATTGGTAATACGTCCATTGGAGAGTTTTGAGAAGTTCTGCATGTATGATGTTCAACAAGGCTAAGTGCAGGGTCCTGCACTTCAGCCACAACAACCCCATGCAATGCTACAGGCTTGGGGAAGAGAGGCAGAAAGAGAGAGACCTGGGGGTATCAGTCAACAGCCAGCTGAAAATGGGCCAGCAGTGTGCCCAGGTGGCCAAGGCGGTCAACAGCATCCTGGCTTGTATCAGAAATAGTGTGGCCAGCAGGACTAGGGAAGTGATCATGCCCCTGTACTCGGCCCTCGTGAGGCTGCACCTCAAATACTGTGTTCAGTTTTAGGCCCCTCACTACAAGAAGGACATTGAGGTGCTGGAGCACATCCAAAGAAGGGCAACGAAGCTGGTGAAGGGTCTAGAGAAGAAGTCTTACAGGGAGCAGCCGAGGGAACTGGGGTTGTTTAGCCTGGAGAAAAGGAGGCTGAGGGGAGACCTTACCACTCTCTACAACCACCTGAAAGGAGGCTGTAGCGAGGTGGTSTTGGCCTCTTCTCCCAAGTAACAAGACATAGGACAAGAGGAAACGGCCTCAAGTTGCACTAGGGGAGGTTTAGATTGGATATTAGGAAGAATTTCTTCACCGAAAGGGTTGTCAAGCATTGGAACAAGCTGCCCAGGGAAGTGGTTGAGTCACCATCCCGGGAGGTATTTAAAAGATGTGTAGATGTGGTGCTTAGGGACATGGTTTAGTGGTGGACTTGGCAGTGTCAAGTTTACAGTTGGACTTGATGATCTTAAAGGTCTCTTCCAACCTAAATGATTCTATGATTCTACATATACTGAATATATAATTCTGCATTGGAGTCCCCAAGATGAAATCTGAATTGCCACCTTTGAAAAGTTTCTCAGGTGGGAAGCTCTTCTACCTGTAAAAAAAAAAAACAAAAAACCAACCAACCCCACACAACTAAAACATACAAATAAACTTCATCAGGCCAAGTTTCAGCCTCTTTTAGACATATAAACCCTAACAGTGGCTTGCAAATTGGCCTCCCACATCTGGATCTTCAGTGAAACAGAATTTAATATGGATAAAGTAGAATAAAGGAGACATCAATAGTACAAATAATCATTTAATATTAGAAGTAAAAGATGCTGATTGCTTCAAAATGATTACTGAAGCACAGAACTTTCTGGATTAAAGCACATCTTGCAATGCTTCTGACGTGGTACCCTGTGATGCTGGGACTCCTCCAGAAGTTAGCTCTAACTTGTTTACCAAAGTTTCACATCTAGATGCTTCACTTTAATAATCAGATATTTTAACATCTCTTCTTGTTCTGTAAGATACATCACAGTTGAAAGATTCTAACCTATGACATCTCCAGAGATGTGGTGTTTGTAACAAGCATACGTTCTTTACCTGAAGTCTCCATGGAATGCTGAGCTTGTAGTACATTAAGCAGTACTGTTTTCTAAAGGCGTAAGTCTTTGCAACAGGCTCCTGTATTCCATCACTCTTTTTACAGTCTTGGTGCCACACCTTCTGTCCTCTTATTGAAGTCTCACTTTCTGTCCCATGCATCCTTTACATTACTCCTCCAAAACAAGATTTTATGGTCTTGAAGCAAGAACCTCTTCAGTTAATGAGTATTACTTTTAATGACCGTTTCTAAYGAGAAATACAAAGAAATCTCTAGAAATTGTTTTCCACTGAAGCCACTAGCCCATAGCCAAACAAATCTGTTGTTGTTGCTGAGGTATAAATACAATTTTGGACTGCTCAAATCCATTGGATTTTCAGGAGACCTATATGTTTTCAGAAATTTTGCAGAAATTCTGTCAAGGAGCTTCATTACCAGTATTTCTAAAAAGAGAAGATCTGCACACAGTACTCATGTCTGCTCAGGCAAAATGTCTCATAATTGTTCACACACTTGAATGATATGTCTTGCACTAATATTCTCTTGTCAACACCAAACCACGAGAGCTGCTAATGAAGCCCAGGCCCTTAGAAAATGGACTCTGACCAGTGCTTTTCTAAATCTTTCTCTTGTGTTGATTCTTCAGTATGTGGTAAGCTCAGCCTGCGGCACTTCCCTCAGTAGAGGATTGACACCATCACCCTCCTCTGTGTAGATGTGTATTTTCAGGAACCCTTGATCAACTTGGTTCAAAAAGGCTGAGAGGTTCAAAAGATACTGGGGAACAGATGACAAAGCCAGAATGTAAGCCTTGTTTCTTAGGAGAATGGGCTAAGAAGAGAAAGTAGAAGTGAAAGGCTTATTTCTTGTGATGACTGACTGTATAACCATTTTGGTTTTTAATCTTCTCATTGGTTTTTATCAGTATTCCCATATCTGCCAATGTTCTCTGCTTCCTATACTTTAAAAATCTTGTACGTCATCATCAGCGCCTTTACAACAAGATTTCMATTCCCACTGTGAGCTAGTTATATCTCACGTTTTCAACCTTTCACCACAACTCTTATTTTCATTGACATATGACAGTCTGGATTCAGTTTCTGGGGGAAAAGATACCCCAACAACTGAGTTTACCTTGAACAGGTCTTTGCTACTCCAAGTCCACTATGATAAAGAGAGGCAGAACATTCCTGTGATGCAGCTAAGCAACTCCAGCACTGGTAGAGCTGCATCTGCAACAGTGCTCCGTTAGCCTGCTGATTTAGCTTCTTAGCATACTGCCTCAAGCTTAGCAGTGAGTGCATAAAGCTGACAGAAAAGTGAGAGACGGTTTTAGGCTGGGAAGGTAAGAAACTAAAATACTGACTATCCATCCCTCTACTAGATAGATATACAAATATTTAGATGTGGAAAGGCGTAATTAAGGTTTCATGCTCTAAAATATTTCTTTGCTTAGCACTTCACTAGATAGAAATCTCAGAAGAATGTTCAGCATACAGAGAGAAACACAGTTATAGACTCATAAATCTGGCAAATGCAAATACCTGAACTACTAGAAAAGCAACAAACATTAAAATCCCCAAGCAGTATCTATCCTAGGAGGCTGGAAAGAAAAAAGTGTTATACTTACAATAGACAGTCTTGGGTCTCAGGGCTTTCTCTTTCTTTAATTATGAAGATGCAAGTCATCCCAAAATAAAATAAGAAAAAGAAATTAATGTGCTGCACCATTTGAAGGAAAAACCCTGTACTTCCTGAGAAGCCTTTGCAGATGAATTACATTACAGGCCAAAGTTTCCATTATCAAACAGGAAAAATTAAGCCTTTATGATTTTCTGCAAAAGCTGGAAGTACTGACAAAAGTGTACTTACAGTTAATACAAGGTTAATTTCAAGAAAGCCCTGTTATTAATGAAGTTTTAAGAGATGATTATGGCTTGAAACACAACATCTCAAGGATGCCAGATAAAACCTTGAGTTCTGCATGACTACAGCTCCTAAGTTTTCAAAAGTTGTAGTTCCAACAAAAAAGAAGAAAAAGAAAACTCGCCCCAAAAGGAAAAACAAACTAACAAAAAGCAGCTCCCCCACCATTTTGAGTGGATTTGGCTAAACCTTAAGGCTAGCCAAATCTCCTGAAAGTTCATTCATATCATGAATGGGAAAAGTGGCTTTCATCAGCTGAATCCAGAACAGATCGCTTTTTGGCAGAATCTAAGGAAAAGAGCAACTTAAATTTCCATTTCAGAACACGGCTAAAATGATCCTGACTCATTTTGAGAACTTTTTGGCAAATAAACACAAACTTGCTATTTACAAGAATGAAACAATAAGCATGATTATTCTACCAGTAAAGCAGCTGTCTGCCCAGAGCAGTCCATGGAGTTGAGTGCTACATTTTCAGTATTCAGTGACAAGGAAGAGATGCTGCATGTCAATGTGACAATTCAGTAGGAAGCAAGACTAACACAATAGTTAATTGTTTAAGAAGCCAAATAGCTGTTCTGTCATGGCAGTTATAAAAAAGGAAGTTACCTAAGTCCCAGTATCACCACAGATAGTGGGTGGTGTTGTATGAGCTCAGAAGGATTTTATGAGCTTAGAATACAGGCACAGTCTCCCTTGTAGTTATGCTGCCACAAGTGTTTTCGTTACTTGTCATTCTACAGACTTTTACAACAAACAGCTGCTAATACCTAACTTTTCAGACAAGTGTAGAAAACATTAGCAACTGTGAGCTGCTGCTCAAAGAGTTTCTTCCTGACCATTTTCAGACAATCAACTTTGACTTTGATTGCCCTTGGATTACTGCTTTCGTTAATACTAGAAATGGAGTTCCACAACTGAAGCTAATGGGCCCATTTTACTTGTGACCCCTTCTTGAGGTTTCTTAAAAAAAAAAAAAAAAAGCAAAAGCAAGAAGCAAAAAACCCAAAACTACATCAGGAATGAGGATTCTCACACATTAGGTAAGAAACTTATTCTCTGTCCTGGGTCATGTGTTGCAAGCAAGTTGCAACAGCTGTTTTTGAGCTAAGACTATGAAAAGTTAGGGTAACTTAACGAAGTGTCTAACTTTGAGAAGCCAAAACTCAAAAACTGCTGGTTTTTAGGGTTCAAACCTCCCACGCACACTGTAATCTGTAAGAGCTACTGCATAAATTAGTTCTGCACACAATTCAAGTTCACAGGTTACCTAACAAAACAGTTTCACATGCATAGTTAAGTATTATGTAAACATAATCTAGTTGTTTCCAAATATATACACTCTTGAAATCATATCAGCTAGATGTTAGCAGCCCATAAACAGAAATTCTATTTATTTTAACTCTTCAAGCTTAGACTAAGCAAAGCAATCTTTTTGCAAAAGAAAAGCTCTACAGCTTAAGCATCTTTGGATCATGAAGATAAGCTGCAGAACATAACAGCACACTCCTTGATCCCAAACATAAACAATACAACAGCAAGGCAATTTTCCTGTACCTGAAACCTAGCTATGTTAACATTCCAAGTATCAACACAAAAATATCCAATTAAAATGCTTTTCCAGCATGGTTGATTTTAATGCCATACAAAAGGACAGAAAAGTTGCCTGTACATCAGGTATTTTCAACCACAGGTTCTGATGCACAACAACCAGGGGCAAGAGATATAGTAGAAAGGAGAACACTGAAACAGTGAAGACAAAAACTAACAACTCTTTTCACAGATCTGAACATTCCTTGTTTCTAATGAGGTTGCAGAGTCCTGAATGCAGCTTCCTCTCCTTTTGGAACACAGTAGGCATTTCTACCCTATCTATCCCCAGATATGAAGGGAGGCCAGGGAACCTTGAATCCTTGATAGAACCAGAACAGTCTTCACCTGTGCTCCAAATACAGTTCACAGAAGAAGCAACACTCTTCTGCTGGTGCCATACCTGCAAAGGGCTGTTCAAAACACATGGAAAAAAAGACATTCCACTCTAGGATTTCCCCTCTAGCAAATGGAGTACTAAAGCTAATGCATATTTGCAAAACCAGAATAAAATATATCACATACCATCACATTCCAGGTATTTGCATAGCAGGTATACTTTATCTGGGGACTGCTCCCTCAAAAGGGCCTAGCTTTTTACTCAGCTGTCAAAAAAACCAAACCAAACCCACCTTTCATGCAGTATATCCCCCACTGCTCTTACAGACTTGGTTCAATGAAAAGCATTAGTAAACTTACATAAACATTCTTTCTAACCATTTTACCGTAACGGCTAAAAGTAACATTCAACTGTTTTTCAAAGTATATAATACAAGCCAATTCCAATTTCCAAAGAGCTAAGAACTAAATGCATATGTATGAATGCTATTTTGCCTAAGTCATTTTCCACCCACCCCAACAATACCTATTCAGCAACAAAACCACAAAACCCACCAGTATGCAACTATACAAAGGTCATAAGGCACTCGATGCACAAGATATACACCACCTTGTACTGTGGTCATCCCAACCCCACAATCTTTTGTCCATCAGTATTTTTTACAGGGGTTTGGCCTCATGAACTATCAGCACTAGAAAAAATTAGATGTGTATTCTGCTTATTATTCAAGCTCCAGTTCAAGGACACAGAAAGCATCATAGCATGAACACTAAAGTCAGAGAGAAATACAAACTCTTGGCACAACAAAGAATCAACTCTCAGGGATAGAAACTAAATGAACTCTAAAGAGGTACACCATATAGAATTAAAATATTGCCTAATATTTTGTAAATTAAGCATTCAAAGACTTGAGAACTTTTATGTTTAAGTTTCATATATCATAGAATGCAAGTGGCAACAATTTTATCTAATTAGACAACTGATCATCTATTATTTAACTAGAGCAACTACTCTGAGACTTGTTTGGAAAAAAATATTCACATAAATTTCAAAGTGCAAATGGAAAAGGCTTCAAATAAACAAAACCTAATCTAGTAACAAACTAGAAAGTCATTGCACTGACTAATCATTTGCTTGAAATATTTTTGAATTACTTCTATTTTATGATGCAACATGTCATCCAGTCTATTTCTGTCCCTTGGATCAATCACACATCAATCCAGTGGGTTACAGAGCATTAAGCCTGCAAATATACAAATAAAAATACAAATGAAACAACTCAGGACTCACTTTCTTGTAAGTACATAGACTCAGCTTTATGCACCAAATTACTAGCCTCCAACACAGACAACGGAATTCCATAAAGCTTTAGGTATAGGCTTATTCTCTTTTAGTTTCAGAAGTAACAAAATATTCTGGGTAGAAGTAAAACTTCTGTCCAATTTACAGCAAATCTGGGTAGTCTGTCTAAGTTGCCATGAAGAGACAGATATTATTTACATTTTCCCCTCCAGCAGCAAATGGTTTAGGCACTGTCAATTCAAACACCCAGACTGAGAATCAGTACAGGAAAAACACCCTAAAAATCTTTAACTCAAAAGCAATATCCCTGGAGTCTGAGAAGTGTAGCATATATGAATTAGATTTCCTCAAAAAAAAAAAAAAAAAAAAAAAAAAAAAAAAAAAAAANACATTTGGTTATACATAGGTCACTAATAAAAATCTCCCTAGTTTTATGGAAGCAATGCATTTGAAACAATTTATCTAAGAAGTATGCTTAGATGTTTGGGAAGTGGCCTTTTTCAAATAAACTAAACAACAGCATCAGAAAGTGTAAGAGTCAATGGTACTGACATATGGGTGAGCAAATCAATCAACATATAAAGACGAAACAAAGGTATGCAGAAGTAACCTAGATAAGTATCTTATGTACCTATCCAAAATACAGAATAACCAAGCTACCCAGGTGACCAAAAAAACAGAGATACAATAACCACGTACACAAAGTCAACCGAAATATTCCTACAAATCTGTCAGATAGTCAAGCTTTACTAGTGCAGCTATGCAAAATAACGCATTTTACTTTGAATAGCTATGGGAAACGTAGGCCAATGAAATGAGAATCATTTCACACATGTAGCAAGTGTTTACATTTGTTTCTTGGAAATTTCCCAGTGACTGTCCTTCTCCTGATGAAGGGTTATTTCTTGTGTTTTTGAAACTTCCTCTGGTGGAGGACAAGCACAAAGTGTCTTTACCAATGCCATTTTAAAAAACAAATGGGTAGCTGAAAGAAAAAAAAAAAAGTCATCTGACTAAAGTCATAAAAAATGGCTGGTGGGTTGGCCAGTGTTGCGATTTAGGTAAAGAACTACCATCTCATCATCATTTTGTTATGTTGCCAGGACATCCTTTGGTATTATTTTGAACAGGAACTCCTCTAGTAAGGAACAAACTAAGAGCTATTCACTATCAACATCTAGCCTGTATCAAAAAGGAACATAAGCTCAGGACTTTTACAGTTACTTCAAACTTGGTGATACAAAAACTTCTTGTGATAACTCAATGAATTCTGATCTTCCTCCTCCAAAACATACAATAGATTTCATAATTTAAAGTGAGGAATTAGAGGTAATTGAAGACAATGATGACGCAATCTTAGAGAGTTATTCCTACAGAAATGCAGCCATGTGACTTACCAGGACTCCACACACCAGCACTAACATTTAACATCTAACAAGCATCCAGTTTTCAACCTGCCTGACTCTTGTTCACTATCAGTTTGCAGTCCTTCATTAACTCAATAAAGTTTGACAGATGTAGCTTAGCATACACTGATTTCCAAGAGTGAAACAGAAGGAAAACTACATGCAGATTTTCTAAGAAAATAATCACTAGTCTTTCCACTTTTAAAAGGGAGAAACAGCAATAATTGGATTGCTATGAAGGTTAGCTAGGAAATAAAAAGAAACAACCACAAAACCAAAAGAACTTCTTGCATCAACAAGAACATTTGGCAGGACATGAAAAATACTACAGTACTGTACACTTCTACTAGATCAACACAGAACAAGACGACTGAATCCTGGGGAAAAAAAAAAAAGTGTTTGGAGAAAGTGGAGCCACTGACTCAAATAAGAGTCAACACTATTAAAGCGATCAGCAAGTAAGTAACAAAATACTACTATTAATCTGTCCTGAAAACCAAGAGGTAGGGAGATGTCCCTCATCATGAAAGAAAAGCGGCACACAAACACTTGAGAAAGACAGTATTGCAGTTAGTCTTTAGTGTTCCAGGAAGAATAAAATGTCATTAAGAAAACATTAACAGCAGGCACTTCAGTGCCACAACAATACAATCAATCTGATGATAACAATCGTAACAGAGTAGTTAGTACAGACAACTGAGTATGGCTCAACTTTATAGACTGACAATCTGGAATTTTAAACAAAAGATAATCATCAGTCAATCAACAGTCAAAAGTTCAGTCAAACAACGTTTATAAAAGCCTCGTCTCTAAATACAGCCTCACAGAACGTTGTCTAATAATTCAAGCACAAAACAAGCAAAGGCAATAAACCAGGAAGTTGCTGTTGAGGTGCTTCAAACAAACAGAACCATAGGACTTGGTAGTTAAGCCTATGGAACTCCTGCAGGAAATCTGAATTGATGTTACTATCAAAGTCATAAGTAAGCTAGTTTTATTCAAAGTACAGGTGAGTTATGTAGACTTGGAAAACAGAGCAGTACTTTTACCAACTCCATCCAAAACAGAAGTTTGCATTCTTTCACCATCTGTGACTTCTGTGTAATTCAAATGTTAATTTCACAATTAACACACATTTACCTTTAGGTATGGTTCACGTTTCAAGTTACATGCCGTACAAAACAGCGTTGTGAGATTCCCACCTCATCTTTTTCTTGGGATTTTTCAAGCAAATTACTGTTATAGATCTACCAATGAGTTAGATAAGCACTTGAAGCCATGTGAAATAAATGACAGCATTCTACAAGAATCCCAGATTTATGCTTAAATTTGCATATACACTTAATATGGAAAAAGGTTACCTTTCTATGCTTTGCACCACGATAGTGTGACTGAAGACTTATAGAACTCATACATGGAACTTTGCAAACCTAAAAAGATAAATTGAAAGCACATCCTCAGTTATGCTATGGATATTCTGTAGCTGGTGAGTTATAAGAACTGGAAATACATCCATTTCTACAGCACAATTCTCAAGGTCTTCTTTGGCTTAAACAGTACAATTTGCATGACATTTAGGAAAGCAGCATACCACTAAAGTGACCAGAAATAGTTTGCAAACCTGTTCAAATGAGACTTAAATACATGTTTAAATATACCAGGTGGTACGAATCTTTTAAGAGCCTCCCCCTTCCCTCCTACCACCACTTTCTGGATTCTTAGTTTCTAAACTTCTCCAGGCTGGAAAGCCCACAAAAAGGGATGATCATACAGTGACTAGAAAGGAACAGAGACAAAATTATGACCTAGCATAACTGCAACTCCATTCATTGTTACATCAAAGGGATAAGAAAAACAATGGAGGAAGACATCTGCATTTCATTAAGATCCGCAGACACACATATACCATTACAATAATTAATGTAAGACAATACAGATCTACAATTATTTCTTACTATCTTTAGCTTAAAAAAGCAATGACTAATATATGCTAATATTGTCTATTCTCTTGACATACTGTCCCAGAAGTTTAATGTGCCAGAAAAAAATTCACTGCTAGAACAACGTATGATTGACAAATTTAACACATTCTGACCCAGAGTTGTAGCCTTTACAGTCGCCTATGAGAAATACTTAACAGAGGTTTGAAAGACTACAATTAAGGACCATTATATTGCACCTGTGATTGCTCAAGAACAAACTGAATTCACCAAATCCTAAGACAAGTAGCTCTTCCAGGGACCGACCACGTTATTCTCCACATTAACAGCTTCTCTCACTTACAAGTTTGCCACACTACATCTAGGTTAGGTCAGCATTTCTAGGAGCATGGTCTTTAATACCTTAGGCCTGCATTTTAGCATACAGTCTGAAAAGCCATCAAGAAACGCACTCACTTCACAATAAAATATTTTTTTTTCAGATTCCGGTTTGCCATCTTCTGGCTTAACTTCTTCGGTCACAGAGCTCATCCTGCAAAACTGGTTCACTGCACACAATAAAAACAAAAATAAATCCAACTCTTGTTTATACGGTACTTTTCAGCAAACAACTGGGGGCGAGAGGCAAGCGTTAGTCGGATGAATTAAGTTATTTTGTTTCAAAGCATTTCTAGATGAAACCACACCTTTTATCACCAGGACACCTTTAGACCCTTAAGCCTGCCGGTAAAGGTACCCTCCCCGTCCGTCTTTCTGGAGGGGTGTCACAGAGAAGCCGGCCCCCAGGGAGCACCGCTCTCCGGCCGCGCACACCCCCGCTGCTCCCGCCTCCCCCGCGAGCCGCTGAAGACACGGCGATACCTCAGCGCCGCTCTCACCCGCTGCCCCCCGACGCCGGCTTCAGCGGGGCGCCCAGGCCCGGCGCCACCCCCACCGCCCTGCCGGCCCGTCCCCAGCCGGGCCGGTAACGGCAACAACCCCGCAGAGCGCGCGCGCGCCCAGCGGCATCCGGGAGCTCGAGCCCCACCCCGTTCGTCACTTCCGCTGCTCCACAACGACGAGGGGACACCCGGGGGCCGAAACCAGCGACAGCCCCAACGCCACGCCCCCCTAGTGGGCAAGTAGCCAATAGGCAGRAAGCCTCCCGCCTCAATCAATGGGGAGCCAGCACTGCCTCGCGCGGCTGGGAGCCTCAGCCCTCCCCTCCCTCCGGGGGTGGCAGCCCCGCCCTCCCCGGCGGCATCCTGGCAACCCCGGGCGGGCCGGGCGAAGCCAGCGCAAGCGAAGCAACGGACAGTAACGGCCGCGCCCCCCCCCCCCGCCCCGTGCCGCAGGCAGTCCTGGGCCGGCAGTTCGGCCGTGGGGTTTGCAGCCTCCGGGCCTTGGAGAAGGGGCAGGAAACACACTCAGCAACGGTTTTAATTTAAATGCAAATATTTATTTTAAAATGTCTTAACTTTACACTTCTGACAGGTAATAAATGTAAAATATAATTTAAGAAATACACTTGAAAGTTCCTTCTAAAAGCAGGCTGAGGAAACAGTACAAAAAATAACAGAAAAGTGCACCGGTTTTAACAAAATTCCAAAATACCAAATCCACGTTTTACAGCCTGTTTTTAATTAGCCCGCTAGCGATACATCTTGACGTCTGTTATACTTGTATACGAAGCAGCATAGTCGATGCTGGTTAGGTTACATGTTACCAAAGGTATTTTCATTAATGCATTTTGCTTTCTCAGGGGTTGCTGGGTTGACCTCTCCGGCGCGGCTGTTGGGGCTGGAGCCGTGCCTGCCGGCCGCTGGCCTGCCTACGTACTTCAGCTGTCAAAGTAGCCAGCACGCATGCCCAAATCACATGCCTAAATGCAGACGTTACATGCACAAACCGGTACGTTTTCAAATAACGCTCGGGTGGTTGTGGTGTTCTCTCCAGAAACGTGCCCTTAATTTTGGGAATCGTGCAATACCAGTTAGGCCAAAACTGTTGGTAGGTCTCCATGCACCTTTTTTTTTAACCTTGTCCTCCACTGTGTTTCTTCAGGAGGAGCAGGAATGGCACTTTTAATACAGGATTATTAGCGGAGTTTGATGGCAGATTATACCCCTTTTCAAGATGAATGATATTATTTGTACTGGTATTTTTCATGGGCATTTCTGTAACAGTCAGAGGCCTTTACATGGAGTCACATTAAAATGCTTGATAATTCTTTGTGGTTCTAATCTCAAAACCTAAAATAGACTAATTGAAAACACTGCACTGTACATGTTGTGTAATGCTTCCACACCCTTCTTTTAAAAAAAAATTACATATTAAAAGTGCAATTGCACAGTGAAAGAATAAACACGTGTAGAAAAAAAAAATGAGAGAAGCAAAAAAAGGAGAAAATGAGTTCCTCGATTTTTTGAGAGACCAGGTCTAAACACAAAAGGATTTGGCGGTATATATACTTGCAGAACTACACTGCTGGTGGTAGCTCAGAGTTTCTTGGCAGTACAGCCTCCTGAAGAAAGGATGATGTTTCACCAGCAAAGTGACTTTTTTCCTGTTTTAGGAGTACAGCTGTAATTAGTGAGTACCTCTGTCTTATTAAGGAGGGCAGGGGGGAAATGGGGGATTGCACTTCTGCCTAACATTGTCCTTTTGGCAAAACTTTGGAAGTATGCCTAAAGTGGAAATAAAGCTACAGACGCAGAAAACAGAAAGAGCGGAGGCCACAATGTACCGTCCTATAAAATCACAAAGGTAGAAAAGGTAGAGGAAGAAAAAGGAAGTTTTTTTGATGGACACAACTGCCTTTAAGGAAGAAAGCGTTCTTTGGTTTTGTTAAGAAGCTGTGTAGGGGGGAAGGGGTGTGAGAAAGGACCCTTTCAGAAGAGGGAAGGTTATTGACCATGTAGAGGAAGAATCTTTGGCTATGATAAGAACAGAAAGAAAACGGAATACAGTTATTGAGAACTGAGATAACTTTTGCCTCTTTAAAGTTCTTTCTTAGAAAGACAAAATTTAAAAAAACCCACACAACAGTTGGTGCTTGCCTCTCCTTATCTCACATTTTAAATGAACAAAGGGAGGATACATATGGTCCAAAAGTTAAAGAAAAAAAGAAAAAAAGMGGTTCAGAAGGGAGAGTAGTGGGATAAGGAAGGGAGAGACCAAAGTGTGACCTAAGAAGAGGCAGAACAGTGGTGTAATTCCTATTACACCCTCCTGTGCAAAATGGGAGCTCTAGACCAGAGCTTCACCTGATTTTTTTAACATAGCCTTTTAATTAGTTAAATACAATTACTGAGACTAGCTAAGCACCTGATGTTCTTTTTATTACCTTCTGCCACATTTTTGTATTAGTCATTGGAATAGCGTAATTCTACCAATACAAACTGGAAGTTTTGGCTGTTGTACAGCTGTCCCTGGAGCCCTGTTGCATCAAGGAAATCCCGAGAAACTTCAGACTGCACAGTTAGAGCACCAGCTGCACAACTGAGCTACAATGACCAGCAGCAAGAGAGTTGATGCAGACACTGAATTTGCCAGAGTATTGAAGACTAGCCCCAGGAAAGGAGCAGGAGCGCTTCATGCCTCCTAGAATGATGTTTTCAGTCTGATTGAGAAATACAACTTAGCATGGAATTACCTCAATCTTTGTTTTCAAGAAATTATTTTCAGCCTGAAAAGTTACAAATTCAATTCTACAGAAAAAATAAGGACATGATTTCAGAGCAGAGAGTTATTAGCAGTGGATGGAGAATTAATGCTGTACTCACGGAATAATTACACCTTGACAGCAATATATCAATCAAGGTGATCATTTTTCTCCCCAAAATTTGACTAAACAATCTTTTTTTTGCTTTCCCTCCAAACCTCCACCTAAAGAAAGTCTTTGCCTAAGCACAGGCAAGTGCGTGGATCTCCATATGTTTCTTTTTTAAAAAAGTACTTTGTGGTTTTAGTATATTTTTCAGCCTGTCAATGATGATTTTGTTCAGAAGAATTTCTGATAACATGATAGGGAAATACATTTATAATGACAAGAACATATGCCACGTGTATTCAAACACGACAAAGATACATTTGTCAGGGTGGTAGTGTCTATGAACGCAAGCTTCCAGCAGCCCTCTTGTATGAGTCTCCTTCAGCTAGATAAGAACCTTGTGACTACAACCTGAGCATGGCCACCTGCAGAATCTGTTTGCTCACTACGCATGTTACAGAAGTCTGCTTCAGTTGTGACACATGATTTCACATAGGACTTTGCAAGATTTAAAGAAGAGGAAGAAACTCCAGGGAAAGAACCTCCTTTTCGAGTGAGAAATTTTCTACAATCTGGTTTAGGTTTAGGGGTTTTGTCTCAATATAATCAGAAAAGTCTTTCCATTTTGAATGTTTACACTAAGACAGTAGAGAAAAAGAAAGGAAAAGAAGAGAGCAGAAAGAAAAGACAAGGAAAATAGAATAACAGCTCTATACCTCCATCATTCTGAGGTTGGGCTTTTTAGTTACATGACACTGATGAAAGAAAATGAGTACGTTAACTTTTTTCCCACTGCCTAAGGCAGTGTATGTATTCGTAGGTAGGGGAAATGGTGTCTTTTAACTATTTCAATTAATACATCACACATTGTTAAGACAAATTAATGGCTTTTCTGAAATAACTACAGTGGGTGAGGCTGTCCTACTTAAGTTCCAATATGGCTTCAACACGAAGAGTTAAGAAAGGCTTCTAGGCAGCAGAAGCTGATCTTATCTCACAGAATATTCCTTGCCTCAGGCTTGTTGCCTCCCACTTAAGTATTTTAAGTACTAGGAATTTCTGGAAGAATTGCACATGCCCTGTCGATCTCAATACCATATCAAAGGATCAGCACCTAAAGTCTTACTGAACTGGCTGATGCGCAAATGTCAGACCTCCCCTATGCCATCCAGAGGAGACTCAGTTCTAAGGATTTTAAGAATACATCACTGTGTTCTAATGAAGGGCGATTAAAACATAGAGATATACTTCACGTTACCATATTACAATCAAGGAGTAGGAAGTCAGTCTTTCCTACAGGGAATTTAGGTACCGTCCCTTGATCTTTCATTTCACTAGTCAAATATCCAAACTGAGGACCAGCTGAAACCAGCTTACCCCTTGCACATTTTCAAAACAAAGCTCTGCTTTGGTATCCAAAGAGTCTAAAGTGAATATAAATTATTGATAGTGTTGTCTACAATGGAGGTCTGCCCCAGTTTCAGCCACTGGTGTAGCTGCATCCCAGCAAACCTTAGAAGCAGCAGGAAAATCCACTCTTTTTGCTGTACAAGTTTACCCCTAGGTCAAATCAGGTTGGTTTTCAGTAAAAATAGTGGCTTACAATGGTGTACTTCAGTTGGACTAGCACTTGTATGGTGCTCAGCAGCTGTCCGCTGGTAGCTAAAATCAGGCCACATTCTCAGTAAAGACAAGACCTTAATTGGAAGCTTTAGGATTGATAATAGTGTCTGCTGTCTGTGGACCGAGTAACATCTCAGAGGGAGACACATTCTCAGAGCTTTTAAAACTGCTCACCTTCCGTACCAAAAATACCCTCCCCAAACGCCAGAATTTGTGAGTTCATTCTGTCTCAGACTCCGGAGAGTTTATGGCTGAAGAAGTTTGAATGCTATCATCAGTCAGGTGTTAGAGGCACGCACTAGAAAAAGAAAGCCATTTCTTTCAGCCTGAATGCTCCAAGTTCATATCAGGCAGGCGTTTGACTAGGCATTTCTTCTACAAGAATAATTTTTTTATTGTTGTTGCAATAAATGCATTGGGAGGCTCCTAAAACAGATTTTAGGGCTGCGCTTGAGGGATACAAATACCAGCTCATTAAGAAGAAAAGCTAAACACCAGTTACTGAAAACATCTTAAACCCTACTTCTCAGTGCTAGTTTTTAAAATAATACTAAAGCAACAACAACCACTAAGAAAATGTAACCATTGAAAACAACTGCTCTGTCTTTCATGCTATTTACTCATCAGTGTCAGGGGATCATTAATGTCTGCATACAGAAAGCTTTTATAAGATTAAATCAGTGGCAATTTAACAGGGTACAATGCAATGTCAGATTTCAGTCCAGACTTAATCSAGGGCACACGTCACGGGGAGAAGATGAAGGAATATCTGTGCCTTAAAAGCAGATAGCCAGAGATTCTTTTTTAGTGTTTGTTTCCTCTGTTCTTTCCAAATGGTACAATATACCAAGTACTTAGAAGGAACTGGTCTTTGTTTACTATCAACAGTGGTTAGCGATTGTCCAAAAAGAGGATAAGCTGCTGATCTCTTTATAAGCGCAGTTCTTAGGAGATTGCTGCATGCGTGTTTTCTAATTCCACTTAGACTAGAAGGAATTCCACTGATACCACATTTTTTCATGTGAGACCTGGAATAATAAGTCGGCCACAAATTAAGTGGGCCAAATTAAAACGTGATGCACAGGGTAGGTGTGTTTTTCTTGGGTTCAGACTTTATGGAATGGTAAGGAAGCAAACCTGACTGCATTTACACAGGGGGGAGTCAGAAGGTGACATCTCACTTCTGAGTCACACATTCATCCATCCTCCTAGAAGAAGGCTGTTACATCTCTTATATCAGATTAGATTCTCTTACATGCAGAAGCTTGATCTACCTCTATAATATCAATTAAGATGTGCAAAATGTGACTGGGTTTCTTGGGAACATGAGAAAAATCATCCCAACTGAAATAAACCAGGAAAACCTTAGAGTAGAGAGAGTTATGTCAACAAAATAGCCTTTATTCTGTAACGGAGAGATCTGTAGAGAACTTCTGTTGTTAGTATAAGTTGCTTCCGCACTGAAGAGAGAAATCTGGCTGGTATAGTTCTCCCACTGCAGTCATGCCAGGAAATATTTCTAAGCACAGACAAGGCATTCAGCGGCACAGTCCTCTACAGAGTTGCACCTGGTGTGACCACTTACATCCGTGCAAAATGGCACCAGCGTGTCCAGATGAGGATAATAGTGTTTTACAGTCATGTTGCATCAATGTAAATGACAAGAGAAGGTGCAAGGTAGTGCGAAACCAGGCCCAGGTACTCTCATTCAGAGGGGTGTGACAGTGAGTCCAAGTGTGGAATTAAATGGGCAGCTTTTCAGCAGTCATGCTGGGGTGTCCTCCACTTGCCTGCAGCCATCTATTCTCTCACTACGCTGTCTCCACACTATCCCATTTCTGCCAGGCAGCTGCACAAGGAGCTGGACTGGAGAATATTACAGGGTTCACAACATGGCTGTGCGGCCACAGCAGAATGTCTGGCACCAGGACGTAAGCAGTGCCACTGCTGCACGCCAAGCAATGGCCTATGAGAGCTACTCCGAGAGAGTCTAAAAGGAACTGCTGCTCTTACTTTTGTAGATAGTGAATCAACAAGGCAGTGTTGTGCAGCGCCACTGATATCTGACAGTCTCACTCTACATGAGTACTCACTGTCACACCCCTCTGAATGAGAGTACCTGGGCCTGGTCTCGCACTACCTTGCACCTTGCCTCGTCATTTACGTTGATGCAACATGACTGTAAAACACTATTATCCTCATCTGGACATGCTGGTGCCATTTTTGGCAAGTTTGCTTGCCCAGAATTATTTTTGCGATTGGGATAAAATTTATTTAATTTAGATTTGAAGAGGGAAAGGGATAAAACCAGGCTCACTAGAGATACCCCTGGGGCTGGCACGCTACTGTTTGAGGGACGGTGTGCTAGCGAGGTCCTTCGGTCTGCTGTCTCGGTGGCGGTAGGGGATGGAGATCTATGCGGCAGCAAAGACGCAAGGGTTATGGATGTGTTAGAAACCACGGAAGTGCCTGAGAATGGTCACATAGGAATTAGGGTTTCTCTTCCCAAAAAGGTGACGGGATCAATAGCCCAACTGAAGTGCATCTACACCAATGCACACAGCATGGGCAACAAATAGGAGGAGCTGGCAGCCATTGTGCAGCAGGAAGACTATGATATAGTTGCCATCACGGAAACATGGTGGGATGACTCGCACAACTGGAGTGCTGCAATGGATGGCTATAAACTCTTCAGAAGGGATAGGCAAGGAAGGAGAGGCGGTGGGGTAGCCCTATATGTTAGGGAGTGTTTTGACTATCTAGAGCTTGACGATGGTGACGATAGGGTTGAGTGTTTATGGGTGAGAATCAGGGGGAAGGCCAACAAGGCAGATATCATGGTGGGAGTCTGTTACAGACCACCCAAGCAGGGAGAAGAGACAGATGAAATATTCTATAAGCAGCTGGGAGAAGTCTCACGATCGCTAGCCCTTGTTCTTGTGGGGGACTTCAACTTCCCAGATGTCTGCTGGAACTACAGTACAGCAGAAACAGTCCAGGAGGTTCCTGGAGTGTGTGGAAGATAACTTCCTGACACAGTTGGTGAGGGAGCCAACTAGGGAAGGTGCCCCGCTGGACCTGTTGTTTGCAAACAGAGAAGGACTTGTGGGTCATGTGGCAGTTGGAGGCTGTCTTGGGCATAGTGATCATGAAGAGTTTTTGATTCTTGGAGAAGTAAGGAGGGGGGTCAGCAGAACTGCTAGCTTGGACTTCCGGAGGGCAGACTTTGGCCTGTTTAGGAGACTGGTTGACAGAGTCCCTTGGGAGGCAGTCCTGAAGGGCAAAGGAGTCCAGGAAGGCTGGACATTCTTCAAGAAGGAAATCTTAAAGGTGCGGGAGCTGGCCATCCCCATGTGCCGAAAGATGATCTGGCAGGGAAGAAGACTGGCCTGGCTGAACAGAGAGCTTTGGCTGGAACTCAGGAAAAAAAGGAGAGTTTATGACCTTTGGAAGAAGGGGCAGGCAACTCAGGAGGACTACAAGGATGTCGTGAGGTTATGCAGGGAGAAAATCAGAAGGACCAAAGCCCAACTAGAGTTTAATCTGGCTACTGCTGTAAAAGACAATAAAAAATGTTTCTATGAATATATTAGCAACAAAAGGAGGGCTAAGAGCAACAATAAGGATGGGCTATCTCCATCCTTTATTGGATGTGGGAGGAAACATAGTGACAAAGGATGAGGAAGAGGCTGAGGTACTTAGTACCTTCTTTGCCTCAGTCTTTAATAGTAAGACCAGTTGTTCTTCAGGTACCCAGCACCCTGAGCTGGAAGACAGGGATGGGGAGCAGAATGAAGCCCCCATAATCCAAGGGGAAATGGTTAGCGACCTGCTACACAACTTAGACACACACAAGTCTATGGGGCCGGATGGGATCCACCCAAGGGTACTCAGGGAACTGCTGGAAGTGCTCACCAAGCCACCTTCAATCCTTTATCAGCAGTCCTGGCTAACCGGGGAGGTCCCAGTTGACTGGAGGTTAGCAAATGTGATGCCCATCTATAAGAAGGGACGGAAGGAGGATCCAAGGAACTACAGGCCTGTCAGTCTGACCTCAGTGCTGGGGAAGGTTATGGAGCAGATCATCTTGAGTGCCATCACACGGCACGTACAGGACAACCAGGTGATCAGGCCCAGTTAGCATGGGTTTATGAAAGGCAGGTCCTGCTTGACTGACCTGATCTCCTTCTATGACAAGGTGACCCACTTAGTGGGTGAGGGAAAGGCTGTGGATGTTGTCTACCTAGACTTTAGTAAAGCCTTTCCATTCCCACAGCATTCTCCAGGAGAAACTGGCTGCTCATGGCTTGGACGGGTGTACTCTTCGCTGGGTAAAAAACTGGCTGGGTGGCCGGGCCCAGAGTGGTGGTGAATGCAATTAAATCCAGCTGGCGGCCAGTCACAAGTGGTGTTCCCCAGGGCTCAGTATCGGGGCCAGTTCTGTTTAATATCTTTATCAATGATCTGGATGGGGGGATCAAGTGCACCCTCAGTTTGTTTGCAGATGACACCAAGTTGGGTGGGAGTATTGATCTGCTCGAGGGTAGGAAGGCTCTACAGAGGGATCTGGACAGGCTGGATCGATGGGCCGAGGCCAATTGTATGAGGTTCAACAAGGCCAAGTGCCGGGTCCTGCACTTCGGCCACAACAACCCCATGCAATGCTACAGGCTTGGGGAAGAGTGGCTGGAAAGCTGCCCGGCGGAAAAGGACCTGGGGGTATCGGTCAACAGCCAGCTGAAAATGGGCCAGCAGTGTGCCCAGGTGGCCAAGGCGGTCAACAGCATCCTGGCTTGTATCAGAAATAGTGTGGCCAGCAGGACTAGGGAAGTGATCGTGCCCCTGTACTCAGCACTGGTGAGGCTGCACCTCGACTACTGTGTTCAGTTTTGGGCCCCTCACTACAAGAAGGACATTGAGGTGCTGGAGCGCATCCAAAGAAGGGCAACGAAGCTGGTGAAGGGTCTGGAGAACAAGTCTTACGAGGAGCGGCTGAGGAAACTGGGGTTGTTTAGCCTGGAGAAGAGGAGGCTGAGGGGAGACCTTACCACTCTCTACAACCACCTGAAAGGAGGCTGTAGTGAGGTGGTGTCAACCTCTTCTCCCAAGTAACAAGACATAGGACAAGAGGAAACGGCCTCAAGTTGTGCCAGGGGAGGTTTGGATTGGATATTAGGAAGAATTTCTTCACCGAAAGGGTTGTCAAGCATTGGAACAGGCTGCCCAGGGAAGTGGTTGAGTCACCATCCCGGGAGGTATTTAAAAGATGTGTAGATGTGGTGCTTAGGGACATGGTTTAGTGGTGGACTTGGCAGTGCTAGGTTAACGGTTGGACCTGGTGATCTTAAAGGTCTTTTCCAACCTGAACGATTCTATGATTATGTGACATGACCAGTGGTGTACCAGAGAGCAGTGTAAATTCCACCATTACGGTCTCATCTCTGAAAGGGGTCTGATGTTGCATTGCACCCACTGGTAAGAGTATTAAGCCAAGGATATCAAGACTGTCTCAAATAAGAGGCAGCACATAGCCAACAGGGAGCTGATTTACCTCAGACACAAAAAAAGAGAGATGTTCTCATGGCTTAGGTATAGTCAGCTGGACTATGGCAGATTTAACTTGAGCTATGGTAAGACATCATTGCACTTCTTTACTGTCCACTCTTGCCTTTCTGCTGGGAATACTGCCTTCTGCAGGACAGTCACCAAAAGGTACGTGTGTTATCATCTCAACCATTTCAGTGTAAAGTGCAGCATTTCGGATCAAACCATTGTTCATAAGCACTTAACTGACATGCAGCAAATGTGTATCTTTACATCTGCCAACTCTAAAGTACAAGCAGTAATTTCTATCAGAGAAGGCAGACATTCTTGGAGAAGAGCAGCCTCCCAGGTGCAGAACCATTCCCCTACCTGAAAACTACATTTATCCCACATATTTATAGCATTTGGGAGAAGTTTATGCCACTTTTCCGGCATGTAAAGCCATGCCCTTAGTGACTAGTAGGTATAGAAATGAAGACATTATAATTATTTATAACATTTTGAAAAAGAAAACATTCATTATAGGGCTTCTTTCAAAAAGCACATATACATCTAAGCTTTTTTTAAATGATGTGGTTTTTATATAGGTGAAGTTGATATAAAGTTGAAATAGTGCAATTTTAAAACAAAAGTTAGTGCAGGAGTCAAACTACAACAATAACAAAAAACAAAACAGAAGTTGTAGATTTTTTTTTTTTTTTTTTTGTGGAAATACATTACTGCCTGGGTTCAAAGGAAAGCATATGGGTCTGTTTTCAAAAGCACCAAAGTGCTTTTGAAAGGTATACATTCTCCAGTTAGCTCTCAGTGAGATTAAGATTTTCTTTTGGGAATGAAACTAGGATGCTTTTGAAAATAACATATCTAATCTTAGTGTGGGATTTGGTTTTGGTGTCAGGTGACAATGTCTAACAAGCTGCTATCAGTAAAAGAGATACTATCAAATAAAAAAGTGCATTTCCTTTGTTAATGCTACAAGTAACAGCAAGAAAAATAATGGGAGAAATATTTTCTTCTCATGTACATTTAACAGCACTTTGTAACTCATTTGTAGAAGTGGATAACGTCACATTGTTCAGTCTTTCAAACAGCAACATGAAAGGCTGGTGGCTTTAAAATGGAAAAATATGGGTACTAAAACATTAGTATTATCAAGGAAACTTGGGAAAAACTTCAGTTTGAAGTGAAATAATTTCTAATGCATTTTATGAAAGTCATTGGTTTTCATTAATACTATCCTTTTAAATTAAGAAGTTGTGTTGGGAAGCTCTTGCCTGTTGCCATCAATTTAATGTTGAGATAAAGGAATAGCTCATGCTTCTTATTAGAGTAGCAAAAAAATAAAAATGCAAAAACTCCTAAGGTAAACTGGCCACACTGAAGACCATAAACATTTTCTCTTTGCACAGAGGCATCACATCAGCTTGAGAAAAACAAACAGAACAAAGGCAGGAAACAGAAATAGCTAGACCTTGGTAATGAACTGTAGACAAGAGAGGAAAGATGATAAAGACAAATTAGCAGGTATACTTGTGCAATGAGTAATGATTATTTTTCTGTGTCTGAGGGTCTGTCTTTCTGTCTTTCTTTCTTTCCAAAGATCACTAAGAGAAGGGCAGTAGGGGGTGTCAGGAGTGTAGGATGCGTGTATGTCTGTGTCTGGTTTTTCTCACACACAGATGCACACACACACACACACACTCAAAATCTTTCCACTGGCTTTTAATTTTAGTAACTCATTTAACCCAGCTGGAAGAGAATCTACAACTTCTTGCTTTTAACATTATAAATACTCCAAATGTTATAAAATCTATTGTAAAAATGTACATTCAGTGGTTTTATGAGGCACAGGACCTGCTAATGTATTTTCAGGGAAGCTCACGTGTACTCTGTTCTGTCCACTGTTGGACAATGGTGGAGAATCCAGGGGCTCACGCTTGATTGCTTGAACCAAGCAGGGGTTTTTAAATTCGCACGGCATTTTAAACACCTCGTTATTCTGCTCTTTCTCCTCCCCTGGGCTGGGGCTGTAGAAGTGGCCGTAGCACGCCGTGTGCGGCAGGTCAGGCATGCTTTCCAAACACCCAGAGGAGTTCTGAGGGCAAAACGGGGCCACTTCCTTGCTACGTAAACCCTTGCAAGATCTGTTCAGGTTTAGGTTGTTGGGATGATTTGCTACGATGCATTGCCAATTATGAGGTGTGTAAAGGCAGTGCCTTGGCTTCTGACAAGGTGAGGCTGGCTCACAGAGGTCCGGTTCTGTTTTGAGGTGCACTCTATTGGGGTAGCTAAACACCTGCTTTCTCACCGAGCTGTTCTCATCCAGCCAGGCTCGGTTTTGCGACGTCACGTAGTTATCGGCAATATTTTCAGAATCGGAATCGTACTCCGTTTTGATAGGCATCTCCAAGGGAAAGGCTGCGTCATAGAGAGACTCTGAGGATATTAACGGTCTCTGCAGTTTCAGATGGTCCGTCACATAGTTCTCCGCACAACGCTGTGGTATGCCTGAGTAAGACTGGCAGCTTTCTGCACTCCCCCAGTGAGAAGGGCAAGTTGATGCTAAATTTAAGAAACTTTGGTCTCTGTTGCAGAATGATGCAGCTCTCCTGTTTGAACATGTGTTCATTCGCTGGCTCATAGAACAAGAGCTTGAGTTTCTTAAAGTCCAGCTACTGTTTGTGGTGCAGTTGTTTTGAACACCTAAAACTGATGTGTTAGAACTGACAGGTTCCTCTTGCATAAAACACTCACCATTTGTATGAGGCTCAAACTTCACTTTTACATTATCTTGTTCGTTTTTTACTGCTGTCCAGTTAAGATGCTTCCACTGGCCCAGAGTTTCAATGGCACTGTTATAGGAAAGTCCCTCCAGATTTCCTTTCAGACTGGAAAAACTGCTTGGTATCTTCAGTTGTTCATCTTCTTCCCTTTCAATACAGTAGAAAAAAAATCAGTCAGTCAGAGGTTTCTAAATGGATGTTTTCTGGGATACAAACGGAGTGGCTCAACATACATTACAAGCGATACTTTGTCCTTAATATGGGACTCTCACGCTCTTGTCCATATAACCTTTGCATTTGTTCGAGAGAAAAAAAGAGTGTGCATGCATCTGGGTGTCAATGTGTGTGCACAGCTACCTTTCTGTAGCACTGTTTGATTTAAATTCTGACATGCATTTACTCTTCCATTTCAGGCACACAGTTCACAAAGACCTTTAAATATTGTAGTACAGTATGGTAACTACCTTACACTTTTGTTCTTCCCTTAAAATATATCTAAATAATATTTGTGTGCAGAAAAATCTAGAGATAAAATGCAAAGAGTAGCTTAAATGAGATGTATTTTGTTAACAAGGAATTATTTGGATGCGTAAGAACCTTCTGATCAAAGTGATTTGAGGGAGAACCATGGGGGTCTTATATTTTGAGAATGCAGAGTTAGCTGAGAGGAAATAAAATGCCTGAATTAAGTGTCCAGAATTGTCACAGATGTTCATATTTGGCATAGGTTTGTTTTACATGTCTAACTTAATTCATGTTGTCTTTCGTTTTCTAAGATGGCCAGTGAATTCAGTTTCCATGACCTCCAGCTGAAGTACTCAACATTAGTGAAGAGCTCTGGCAGAGAAAGTTGCCAAGCATTTCCATGCCTGATGCAGCAGTTTTCAGAACTTGGGATCCAAATCTTCAGGTTCAGGATTTGTCTGGAATTCACTAATGTGCTGATTCCTGAACAGGCAGGATCAGTGCTACAAAGTCGCACCCTCCCTCTCTGAAGAAGAAGGGGACATCTCAATAAGAAATCGAGCATGAAAACCTGGAAAGCTAAGAAGGGTTTCAGAAGGCTTTTTTCTTAGCTCACTATTAGCAATTTTTTCTTTGGATATGGACTCAATGTGCAAGTATAGGATTTTCCAGTAGAGGGAGTCCATGTTGTTACAAAGAGAGAATGTCCCACTGTAATAAATGTACAACAATAAATGAGAATATTTTCTCTCTTTTTTTCCATTTAGGTATTAAATATTTTCAGTTCTCTGCTAAATATTGTTATTGTCATTATTGATAGTCTTGGGATGCAAATGGTATGATACAAGTTTGCTGCAGAACTGGCTTCTTGGGAAATGGTCTAATTGGGAAACAATGGACTGAACAAAATGCAATAGTCCCAAAAGCTTAGACCCCCAAATGAAGAATTTTACAGTGAAATAATATCTAGTGAAAATTCTCCAAAAGAATGTATGTTTCCAGGAAGACAGCATACATTTTAACAAAAAAAGTAGTAGTAAGGATGAAGTCTGTTGCAGACTATCAGGAGGACAGAACTGAACATAATCTCCAAGGCCAACTCTTGTAACACTTCAGTCTGCAGGAACTATCAAGCACAAAGGAAGGATTTTAACCACTCTGAGGGTAAAAATGTAACTAAATAAACATCAAAGAGTGTGCTTAATTACACAGAAAACAATTTAGAAGTAGAGACTTGAATACAAGAAACAGCCCCTTTTAATCTGCTTCTTAATAGCATGGCAAGATGATGTTTGTGCCATCCCAGTAATGGTAAAGAGTACCACCACCCTCAGGTGGGAGCTCCTCTGCTATTCACATGGATCCTGAGAGATACACTGCCTGCAAGTTATATCTACTCTAGAAGTTCAAAGACTTCTTCATTTATTTCTTCCACCTGCAAGGCATCCTAAAGGAAAAAAAACAGTGGTAACAGCCACATTTTTTCCAGTGGGCCAGATGGTGGCTGTGTACACCTCCAGGCCCCTGCTCTTTCAGTCCACCCTCTTATCTCTTCCCTCAGACCAGCTTGAAGAGATACCTCAACAAGGCCCACAGGAACTAGAACAGACAATCCCATGGGGAATGGAAGAAAAGCCTATTTGGGAGGAAAGGGTAAAACCCAGTGGAGAGGTCCTCTTTGAATGCAAATCTGTGAGATTAGCTTCCACTCCAAGGCTGAGCCTACAGCCAACTAGATGTATCTATCTACAAACATACAATGAATGTGAGCATCCCTGTTTAGATTATGTTGAACATCCACAACTAAAAACATGAGCTCAACTGTCATCCATAAAGAAAAAAAAAAAAAGCTTAACGTAATCAAATGTTAAAAAGTAGAAAAACCAGGACACTAAACCAGCGAAGAGTTTCAGCTGCAAAGTAAAACAAAACCCCAAAATACATTTTTGTGCAAGAAAGTCAAAACATATTAATAATCAACCATTTGGGTTTTGAAGTATTCTGTTTTAGTATGTATGTGCACTCAACTTCAGAAGAAAAAAAGACTGAAGAAAAGAAATAAATATTGTTTAGGATTATAACAGCCATTTCATACGATCCAAGACAAAAATGGATCGTAAGTAAACTAAATCCTTCTCATTCAGCTCTTCTCTTAGGTCACTACAGTCCTTTTAAAGATCTCATACATAAAGAATACATTCATTTTTCTGAAATACAGATTTTTTTTTTTGTATGGGAAAATATACTTACTTTAACATTTGCTGTTGGGCAAGGACATATTCTGAACAACCACTTCGATACAGAAGTTGAGTGTTAGCTTGAACCCAGACCCAGTGATCTTCATTTGTTTGTACTTTGACTAGAGAAATGCCATTTTCTCCATTATTCTTTGCTATACAATTTAAAAGAAAATCTATTTTAATACAAGCAGTATTTAGTATTTTTTCTTACCTAAACTATGGGTGAATGTTCACAGGTTTGTTTGCTGCCCTGGAATCATCAGCATAGGAAAGTACAAGCTAAAATATGTCACAAAACTAGGCAAATTACATTTAAAAAATAAAATTCGAAAAACCTAATGAGGCACTTAAAATGTAACCAAGGATTTTTCAGTATTATTAGTTCATTATAATTTTTCCCTCTCAGTAATAGTACTATACCAACAAGAAAATGTTCATGAAAAATGAGGCTGTGATAGAGGCATTGTTTTAAAGAAGTTAAAGGTTTCCAGCAGGTATGACAGAAGGCTGAGTACAACTCTACACAAGAAAAAGTTGCCCATTGGGGTAGACTCACCATCAAAATTTTATCCATTGTAAAATCTGAAATACAGCATAGACTCTCATAATATTGCCACAGCCAAACACTGGAAAAGCATGCATCAAAGCTGCAAGCAAATCATGAGTTTTAAAGACAATACATTCTAATTTTCCCTGTTTTCTGATCTTTGGGGAAAACTAGCATTTGTAACATATCATCCAGTTTTCCTCAAAGAGGGATAGATATTGTCATTAATTGTTAAGATTTTCACATAATCTTATTAAATTCAGTACTGCCATTTTTAGGAAAGCATACGTTGAGTATTCTTATTTACTATGATTGTTTATATATCTGTAAACTTGGCATCACAGTATTTCTGCCCACTCTGAAATAGCAGACTGATCAGTACTATCTTTTGAGGCAGACAATTTTTTTTTGCATTTTTTTAAAGAAGGGGTTTTAGAGAGAAGAAAAAAGAGAGCATTGGGACCAAAACCTGAAAAACCTAACAGGAGAAAAGAAAAGACAAGGTTCTTTCTCCATGTATATAATCCAGAAGTACTTAGCAGACACACCTTTGATTTGGTTTTCAGCAATCTGTAACACATTAGTGAAAGCGGCACCTTCATGGTGACTGTTTCTTCCATATAATTCTGCTGCTTCACACAGCCCTGAATTACCTTTGGAATTGGAGCTGTAGAGGACAGAAAATGTGGAAAATTCCTTGTCAGTGAATCAGTAAAATCACAAACTCTGAAAGATGTGATCTTCAAGCTGTTGACCATTAACAAAGACTTATGGTTTAAATATATAGTAACCAACACTAAATAATTATCTATGTTTCATGCATCATTCAGTTGCTCCAGTGTATGGCTGGACTTCTGCATTCAATTAAGAGGAATAGTTATGTTTAGGAATATTCTGCTCACAACTCACTATATCTGCAATAATAAGTTTCAGCTTGAATTGAGACAAATGCTGTGTATATTCTGCTCTGCCTATTCAAGGTACATTCAAGGTACGTTCATCACACTGACCAGCAATGCACTTAAGAGTTAGCATGACTTCAATTTGCAATAATCATTATATGATGTGAATGAATTTCTTCCAGTCTTTAGTTCAAAATGCATGTTAGGGCTTGGAAAGGCTGCAAAGTCCGTAACACTGCTTTACAAATTTTTCCCTTTATTAAGACCATCAGAAAAAAAATTACTATATAAATTTGCCCACCATCCCTGGCTAGCATGCTTCAGGCCTGAACCAAAGGAAACACTGAAGTTAAATGCCCACTTCATTCTTGTCAAATCCTTGGCCACTATCTAGTTAGGTGGTAAAACTTAAGTAAAGCACCTCTCTTCTAGGAGCTGAATTCTGATCATCAATTAATTTCACCTGGGCCACTGAAAAACTAGCAAGTGGAAATTACTTTCCAGCTCTGTTCCAAAAGCCTGCATCCATTATATCAGCCTTCCAGTAATTTAATTCTYGTCAAAAGGATGTATGTGCTAGAACCACGTTACGTCTGGATAGTAAATCCACACATACACAAGCATATTCTAATTAAAAGCCAAATTATTATGCTGTCAGTCACACTGATGAGCATTTTGCTTCACAGCAATGGACCTCATTGCTGTAAGGTTATATTTAACCAAATAAGGGAAAATATAATCCTAGCCCCAAACATCAGCTAAAATTCAATCATAGAAGAGTAACGAAAATAAGTGTTAGGAAGGAAATGAGTCTGAACACAATCTGTCCTGATCTTCTGTGATTGCTACCGAGTGATCAGCCCCAGGCCATTTAGTGCAATTGTAGACTTATGTGTTCATAAGCCTTCTGTTGTAAGATAAATACATATACCAAATACATCTCATTTGACTCTATGTGAACACCCCCCCACACACACATTCAGCTTTCTGAAGTTTTCCTTTTCCTTTTGTTTGCTACCAAAACGCCCAAGTCCAAATAATTGTGCTACCAGAAGACACTGAAATTTGAAAACTCTCAGTAAAAATACTTTTCCACTTTTACAACTAGTAGAATGACTTATTGCGTTGGTAACTTCTGAAGGTTAGGAAGATATCCTAACTTTCCAGTTTTTATATAAAATTATATATATAGTAATATAATACTTAATATGTATATATATGAAGTATATTATATTATATTATAACATAGTTATTATGTATTATATAGTTAAATCCAGATAAAATATTCACTTTTCTAAGAAAGAGTTTTAAAATGGAGAGTTATTTAGCCTAATTTGTGCTTTTTACATGCTTAATAAACACAAAGCCCATAGTATACTTTCCTAACTGCTAAAAGATTAATTTGAAAATACTTTGTATTCACTGCTGCTGCATCATCAGCTTTGTGTTTTGCTTTCACAAGCAGGCTTTTCATCTTCGTCTCTGTCACAGAAGGGAGCAGAAGTGGTACCACTATGCAGAATAAGGACAGCTGAGGTGGCAATACTGTTCCTGATGAGGACTTCTTCCTTTGTCCAAAAAGAAACTTTAGTTTGCCTTGGAACTGCATTGTCTGTTATACAAAAAAACAATAGAATTATCTTAAGCATTTAGTGTATAAACATTTAAAATGCTCATACAACCTATGGACCGTGTTGTTCAACACCAAAACCAGTTCTGAAACAGGGAGAAAAACTAGGAATTTCATTCTCTTCATACAATTTAAACCATGCCATTTCAGAGGCATGGTGAGTGGAGGTACTGTCAACAGTAAAATGAGACATTTGAGGCTGGTTTTTGTTTTTTTCTCTCCTGTGTACTTAAAGTAGGAGTTCTGCGTTATGTCCTGTTCACTGAGATGGGCAGCGTATGGTGGTGCAAACAGCTATATTTCCTCTGTGCCTCACTCTGAAGCTGGAACTATTATTTTTCCATGTTCTGTTCTCTCCAGTGAGATGGCTCCTGAGTTTCTTTCCTCTTGCCCTGCACTTTCTCTGGGAAGTATATGGACTGGCACAACCCAAGGGCTGTGCAGGCAGACGCCAAGGGAAAAGATGTGCCCAAGACAGCCAGATACAAAGTACATAGCTTGGAAGGAAACACCCATCCCTGCCTCAAATCTCCATATAATCAGAAGGCAGAGATCAAGTTAATAGCAAGCTGCTGCCTCTCGGTGAAAAAATTACCTACTACAAAATGACCAGAGAAAAATCAGTCCATTTGAGTTGGGCATTTTCCAGAGCTACAAGATTAAACAGGGATGCAGAAATGACTAACTGGTACGGCTGTTCAGACCCATGGTCTTCCAGCAAATGAGCATCTGAGACAGAAGTTGCATTTCCCTGTCTCGTGCTGATCCTCTCATTTTCTTTGCACGTGCCGTACTTTGTCATAAGAAGAAACACCATTGGTCTGTACTAAGCAAATGGGGACGTGATTTCTAGAAATGAGCCACTCCTAGTAAGGATATTTGAGGAGCGTGTGAGAGACTTTCTAATTCTGTTTTTTATTATTAAAGGACCTTTTACAGAAGGGGAAAATGGATCGTTATTATTCCAGTTCCTTAAAGCAAATACTTTGTGCTTAAATGTTAATTGTTGAAACTCAGGCTTGCCACACTTGTGCTAGACCCAGTACAAATCGAGGACAGATACTGTCCAAAAGAGCTTAAAACGTAAAAGTTTATAGATTCTTTCAATTTCAAATATTACAACCTTCTTTTCTCCCATCACTCTTTATACATATTAATAAATTTTTTTAGGTGTTTGTTGATAGCGCACAGCAAATGAAAAGTGTATCTTGTCCATGGCTTTCCACAATATTTATGTTGAAATATTTTTCATATGAAGTAATTAAAATCTAGTATGTCATGACTATAGGTCTCTAAGTGAAATTATACTTACAAGGAAGCCAGAAGTACTGTCCAACAAGCACCGAACTCGACAGATGAAACAACGAGTTAAGAAGGAAGAATAATCTGTTGTAATGCTGTCATTCTCTTGTGCTTTAAACAATTTACTGAGAATATATTCTTCTCCTAGGAACAACAGTGGAGGCAATACATATCAGATCACACTAAGAAAGAATGAAAATGTTCTGTAGCCAATTGAAGAAGCTGTTATGGAAATTGCTAAAAATTACTTCATGGAAGGGCGAATATTAAATTGTATCATGTATAGATACATCTGCACATGCTCCACCAAAAGAAAAAAGAAAAGCTCTACAACAGGATTCAGGTGAGTTTCTTCAGAAACTTTGGCTTTTTTATTTCCTGAGTTTTTGTGATTTTTAATGATGCAAAGCAGGGTAACAGATGTTGCTGGTTTTGAGGTCAGAGATCACACAAAATACATTAGAAAAAGGAAGAAAATAAGGAAAAAAGCTAATGCCAGAAAAAAACAAACAAACGTACAGTGGCTGATTAGCTAATGTTCAGCTGTTGCCTCCTTGATTTTTAATGAAGCTTTTTCCAGTTTTGGACTACAAGTATGTAGCTTTTGAAATACTTATTTCCCAAAAGACACAAGTATTTGTACAGAAGTATGAACTCAGGAACTGAAATTCTCCACTGTATATATTAGGACAAAAATTAAAAATATTTGTAACTTTTTATAGTTTGAAATATTAATGCACATTGTTTAGTTTGTTTTCTGTGTACTTCTTACAAAAACTTGCAAAGTTCCTCAAGACTCTTGCAAAACACAGAAACTGCAAGAAATTCTACCAAAGTTTCGTGACTGTTCCTGAGGACTTCCTAAAGGCTGCTGAAGGATTCCTTGCAAGTTTCTCCCCACCCATCTGGAGGTTGCACTTCCTCAGTTTCTTTCCTCAGTTACTTCCTCACCTTCTGGTGAAATGCATACATTTTGCTGGGATCAATAATTCTTTATAAAGTTAACAATTTCAACCCCATTGTGTTTTCTGTAGTCGTGATTTCAGCTTAACACCTCATGTAGGAGAAACCTTGAGCACACATACCCACCTGCCATCCTAGGGAAATACAGCCTCAGAGGAAAAGGTGCATTGCCAAACCTACTGAATAGTCCTGTCTGCATAATTTTGCATGGGAAAACAAATGGCAGAAAGTGATGTTGCCACTGTGGTACTGTACAGAAATGTTTTGCATGGGGTTTTTTTGCATTAATGAGAAGAATACTAATGTCCTGATCAGTGTGAACAAAAGGTTGGTAGGGTGAACACTGATGCTGTTCATTCTGCATGGATAAGAATATCTATGCAAATAAGTACATTAGTCAGAGAAAAATAAAGGAAACATCAACTTTGTAGCCTCAATGGCACACACTACCTTACAAATTTCAAGGATCAGGAAGAAACATCATCTATGGGACAATAACATTATAAATGGCCACTATGCAGCTTTCCARTGAAGAATCTGACTTGATGTGGAACAGACATGGGCGTAGGTGGAGTGCAATTCTACCRCTATATAGTGGTGCCTATGTTTCCAATCAACATATACAATCCCACCTGTTTCTGACTGTAGTTGCTGTCCAGACAACATCTGGGGAGGATTCATGGCCCAGTGCAGTTGTCTACAGAAATCCTGGCGATCATCCACGTGAATGTAATCATATATGTTTTGGTGCATTACATCAGTCTGAAACAATTACAACAAGAAATGTTTAATTTGTAAATGTAGTGGGGCAGACACTTATCTTTAGGTTGATACTTTCCTTAAAATAATGACTGGTGTAAGATACCTTCAGAGCAAAGATTGATTGAGAAAAGTTATTTCAGAGGCCCCTGTTTTTCACATCTCCTTTTTGACTTCACATCCTAAGATGATTCTTTTTATTCTTAATTCTCTTGTGCATATGCAAATGTAAGTCATAAAAAAGTTCAACTGGCAGCTGGTGTGACTAGTGGCATCCCCCAGGGTTTGATGCTGGGACCAACCCTGTTTAATTTCTTGATTAGTGAATGATGGGTTAGAGTGCACTCTCAGCAGGTTTGCAGAGGGTACCAACTGGGGAGAGCAGGACGGCTACTCAGACCTTGACAGGCTGTAAAAATGGGCTGACGGGAACCTCAGGAAGTTCAACAGAGGCAAAGTTCTCTCTAATTTTGGGTACCCCAGGAAAATAAAGATAGAAGTATACCAAAGTGAGCCCAGGAAAGTGCTACCAAGACACTTAAGAGGGCTGGAGCACATGACATATCAGGAGAGGAAAGAACAGGGTTTGTTCAGCTGTAAGAAGAGAAAACTTCAGGAAGAACTTACTGCTGTCTACATCAACCGAATGAGCGGGTGTGGAGAAGACAAAGCCCGACTCTTCTCAGAAGAACAAAGTGGAAGGACAAGAAGCAACAGACACAAGTTGCAACATGGGAAACCGGGACGTGATATAAGCGAAAAAAATTACAGTCAGGGTGGTTAAACACTGGAACAGGTCTTCCAGAGGGGTCATAGAAACTCAGAACTTGACTAGATGAGTCCCAGATCAACTTGCTCTAACTGTATCTGCTTTGAGCAGGAGGTTGGACTAGATGACCTCCAGAGGTCCTTTCCAACTACATGGTTCTGTTATTCTGTGACTTTACAATGTATTTATTATACACAGGCTACCAGTCTAGAATAGCACCATCTTATACTGAAATTGAAAGGAAACTTTTAGCTATATCTTATTTTTATAATAGATCATATTTCTGTTAACAAAAGATTTACAAAAGGAACAACGTTACAAGGAATTCATCTTCACCTGTCAGATCACAAAAAAAAAAAAAAAAAGAAAATTAGTCTGAAATGGCATAGTAAAATAGCTTCATTTCGGTAATAGTGTATTTCTAATCAGCAGTAGAAGGATAAGGCGAAACAACATAGAGTGCTGCATTTTAGAAAGCCAGTTAGCAGGAGTGACTACAAGAAAGTCACTACAATGACAGTGACTAAGAATTCTAAATATTTGTTAATATATTTACCTGATGAAACCCCAGATAGTCCACAATCGTTGATGACGCATAAAATATCATTCCATCTGCACTCACCACCAACGCAAAACCGTTCAGTGACTAAAGAAGGAAAAATAAAACAATTTAAAAGATAATCAGAAAGTAAAGAGTAAAATCGGTATAAAATGTAATAATTTTAAGAATATTCTAGATAGGAAAAAATCACTCTGCAAAAATGTTGGACATCAAATTTTTGCAGAAGGGCCTTTTATTCCTAACATAAAAAAATGAATAACAATCTGGAACATGCTATTTTCCGTTTTTCAAAAAGTTAGGATAGCTAATTACAGTGTACCTACCATATTACATTACTAGTTTATTATCTACTTTAAATTTTATGTTGTCATTAATTCATATAATTAAAAGTTTAATAGCGGGTTTCAACTACTTTTTTTTTGCTTTTAATTTAAAGCATCACATTCCATAATAATTGCTTTGAATTTATATGCATTGATACATATAGATAATATAATAATCTCCAACAAGAAAATTAAATACATATGCTGTTGTAGCTATGACTTTAAAACTGGACGTGTATTTTAAAGTATGGCTATTTTCTTAAGCTTCTATAAAAATACATACATAGCATATTGCATAAATGCAATGAATATAAAAAGTAAGCAATAAATACTTCACTGATATAGACCAATGTTTAGTCTAGAAAAATGCTAAATTAATTCTCATAGACTCAGTGATGCAAGGAAAGCAACCAGAGAAATCCAAAAATAAAAGTTAGGATTAAATGAAATACATGATGTAAACATTAAGATCCATCATGCTGCATGCAGACTGACTAATTTTGCCTCTCTTCTCTTGATAAAGATTCAGTAACATATCTTCACTCCAGCAGGCTTGCATTCCAAGGTAGTTTAGATGATCCTTTCATGTGATGGTTTTGAGGTCTTTTGAGATTACAGTTCAAATAGCTGCTGATGAAATACTGCTATATTATTATTACCCTTGCCTCACCTTTCTCTCAGTGTACTGTTGTAGTGATGTGCCTATTAATCCTGAGTTAATCCTGAAGCACAATGAGGGCAGATTTTCAATTGCTCAGTAACCAGATACACTGACATATTTTTGTGAGCTTGGTTCTCTTTTTGGTTCCTAAATAAGGACCAGATTTCCAAGACTGCTCGAAGCCTGTTCCCACTGTGACAATGGTGGGCAGAATTTCAAGAGTTCAGTGCACAATAGGCTGACCTCCTCAGAAGACTTGGCCCCAATCATAAATGTGGAGCACCTTTGGAAACGTGGCCCAGTGTGGCCATACATGGCCATGGGCTCTGTACCTTGAAGAACCTGTGAAACGGTGACTGGAGAAATCTAATGGAGAGACCGCAATGGCTCAGCTATGTTTGGAAAGAGCTGTAGCAGCAACTGATTCAATCAGTCAATGCTAACCATAAGTCATTGCTAAGAATAGTCAAGGGCAAACCGTGTTCAGCTCCAGGTCAGCTCCATAGATACAGATCCTTTCCAGAATAAGCATTATCTCTGGCTAGTTGGGTTTGTATTGAACGCTAGTTATCCCTGTCTACTCTTCCAGCACAAAGAGTTGCTGGACTGGTGCTATTTTCTGCTCTAAATAATGCCCAAATTCATCCCAGCACCTCACCAACCAGAAGACGACGTGTCAAGATTTCTACATCTTCACATCTGTGCCTTTCACTGTGCTGAGAGGAGCCTCCATAGATGGTATCTGTCATATCCATTTCCAATGTCAAGTGGAAATAAGAAAGCATTTTTGGCACCTTGTCTCTTTGGACTCATCTTCACAGCAATGAAACCATCAGTGATGTGATGTTAGGAATTTTATTACATTTTGAACATCTGGCAGGCCTTTTAATTTGGACAGACTAAAAATTTCCACAAAGATAACCATAGGACATTTAAGGGAGCTCCTTCATGCAGATGTCTGTGGCTGTTACTGTGCACAGTCCAAAAGACCTCCAGTCCAGCCCGTGCAGCCGGGGCAGGTAGAAATTAAGAGCATTAAAGAAATGTTCTTAACTGATGCAAATTAATGCACCCACCCCTATCTGGGAAGGCTTCAAAAATGACTACAAGATCTGAGTATGATCAAAAAATCTCTCACAGTATCATGCTGAACATCCTTAAAATGTGCCTTGCATTGTCCTGCAGGCAAGCTGGAGTTTTTCAGCCCCTGTAGGAAATAGATGGGGGAGCACCTGCCTTTGCCAAGGATTGTTTTTATGAATCAAGAAATAAATACCCCTATTCGAAAATGAATCTTCTTCATCCAACATACGGGTACATACTCTTTAGGCCCAGACACACACCCTAAGAGATTGGTCTCTACCTGTAAGATGTAAAACTTGCTCCCCCAGAGTGGAAGGTGGGCAGCTTTTTCTTTACACAAGTTTTTCTTTCACAAAGCCAGAGCTGGGCTGGACCAGGTGCAGCAGTTTGTAAAAATGAGAAGGGGAAATGGGACCATGTGTATTTCTAAGGGTTCAGATCAGTGGACTGGCAACTACATCTGTGAGGTTGGAGGAGGTATTAAGGAAGGGTGGGAGGGAGCAAGAGGAAAGTAGTGGAGGAAAAGTTCAAGGAGCCATGTGTTTAAGTTAAGCCAGAAACAAGTATGGATTTGAGGGAGGTATGTAAATGAAGAGAGTTACAAACTTCCCCTGCTTTGTTTTCGTTTTGTTCTCAAAATGCTGATGTCCTCTCCTGAGTTAAGATCTCTTTAACTAAGCATCGCCTGGTTTTCATGACCCCAAACGCAGACATCAGATGCTCTGCCCTGCAGGCAGGAAAAGCAAAACCCACTTTGGTGCAACAACAACTTTTATGGAGCCACATGAAGCTATTGAGGATTAACACAAATTCCATGTGTCTAAACCTCATTTTAGCTGGGAAACCTACTGCTTCAACCACACTAAAAAGAGATGAGCTGGACATAGAGTAAAATTCATAACCAGTGAGTCTTACTCATGACTGCAAATTTTTCTGTTTTCTCAATATTACCCTAAAGTGTCAGTGTGAAACCTGACATCTGTAGCACAGAGGACTCTGAATAGAGTCAGAGTTGGGCTGAGATTTATACTTTTCCTACCTACTCACCACAGCTGGGGAAAAGGAGGAGGGTGTTTGCTAGCACGTCTGGTACACCAGAAGTGGGTAGCAGTGATTGCAAATTAGTAGGAAAAGACCTCTTCTGACCTCTCAGATAAATCTCTCAGGTATCATATACAACTCCATACTCAAGCCCTTTAYGGTAACACTGCACAGAGATTTTCCATTATTCTGGCCAGAATCCTAGTGATTTGTTAGACTGAGTGGAAGAGAGAGACAGCTTCAGTCCATGAGAACGAACAAAAACTATTCCCAGCTTTTTTGTTCTAAGTTATGGGGTCTCACATTAAACAGGACAACAAAGTATATGGCTCCGCTTATGATTGTAAACATTCTCAGTTACTGAAATAAAATTCTCAGCAATAGCTTTCTCTCGTTCCCAGTGAACGGGAGGCTGCACTGGTGTGCTGTGTCAGAACCACAGCAGCCATCTGCCTGGGTTATCTATAACCTGGGGGGAGGAAAAAGGAAAGAGGACACGCACCAGCCTCATACCCATGCAGTTTGCGCTCGCTAATGTAAGCACATGTTTGCCCAAAACACGGAGGGGACAGCACAGAGAAGTGAAGGCAGCTCTCCTCATTTCACTTTATTCCTTTCAGTAGAAATAATGGAAAGCCTAAAATAGGGCTCTTGGATTTAGAGGAGGAAATAACCGAACTCCACAGCTCAATGTCGATGTTATTTGCTTTGTGTACAACTGGTGTGTTTTAATCAATAAAGTCCACTTGCATCCTATCACAATTTTTAGCAATTTGCATATACTTATAAAAGCACACAGGACACACTCAGACATAGAAAAACACACACACACACACAAAGATATTAGCGTGGACATTAAAACTTTTGCAACAAAAAACAACTAACTTTGAATTTGCGAAAAATACATAGTTGTAAACTGCCATTTGGTAAACCATATGGATTCAATGACAGATGGAATTTCTAATCCAGGATAATAGCTGAAACATGTGAGACAGACTTAAGTATGTATTGTGAACATTTGTTTGTTTGTATTTGGCTTTTTAAAAACACTTACATGAGTTTTCTACATTGTACTTAAAAAATGAAATAACATTTTTTTTTCCCAAATGGAAAAAAAAAAAAAAAGAGCTTGGCACCGGACAGGGGCCTGTGTTCTTTTGAAAAAACATGTACATCCAATTATGTACTCACGAAAAGCTGCACCTGCTACTGAAACAAAAAACAATTAATCTGTCAGTTCAAAGTAAGTACGACATTATTCTGGTGCCCGCAGTAGCTGTGAGATGAAAGTTATCAGTTCCTTCCATTAAGAAGTTTTCGAAACATTAGTCAAGAGGTTCTCTTTGGGAATGAAGGCAAATATTTTGAGGAAGATAGGACTTCCTTTGGCAAGATCCTTTATATATCCTGATATTTTTTCTGGTCCCATAGCAGAAAATCAGCCAGCAAATACTTCAAAGGTATTTTGGTCAAGGTCATGGCATAGTAAAAAWAAGGAGGGGAGGGGAAAAAAAAAAAAAAAAAARARARARAGAAMAAGWTCCAARSCACATTYCTCKTATTACTCTTCCTTRAAATWAWKGAAMATTCACTAKCATTAKGTCYCYWGAGRCCATSTTACTATGGTTACTAAAGTACAACAGTCAAGGCCTGCAGCCATGCCTTGCTTTGAACAGATTTTCGAGTCACGCAACTTGGGTACTAAATTTCCAGGGTCAGTTGGCTCACAGTTTATCTGGAACAGCTTCATTTAATAGTGGATTGCTGGGTTTTTGCATCCTATGTGGGATGGGGCCATTTTCTGGTGATCTAAATAAGTAGCTATTTAAAAACTCTGGAAATGATATACTCGTTCTTGTCTTATGAATATTAGGAGGAAAATGCAGACAGTTAATGTGTCTTCTGTCTTTAACTGTATTGTTTAGTGAACCAGTATTTCTTTCCACTGGTGTTTTTAGGACTCATAATTGCCCTTCTCAAAAATTCCTCTGGAATCCCTGAGGTTCTCTTTATAAACCGAAAAAAAAATGAAACTCTTACAGAACCCTGAAATAAAACCCTGCATAAAAGACTATTCAGAAATACCGTATCTGGTGACATCAGAATATGGCCTTTGCTCAACAAGTACAGTATCCCTTAGCCCTCCGGACTCTTATGTATTTCTCTGGTATCTACAAAGCAACTTCAAAAGGAATATTTCTGAGAGTAAGCACTATTTCGTGCAAAGGGGGAGTGGCAGAATTGTTTTTAGCATTCAGTTTTGATCAAAGGCKTGCATGTACTGCTTAGTTTTCAGGCAAAAGAAACAAAACAGAAGATGAATTCCCATCATTTGAGCCAGGGGAGGAAGTAAATCCTACAGGCTGAAGCCTACAGCCATGGGTTTATATAGGAAGCCTTTTGGASGGAAAGCGTTTGATCTGATCGATTGGGTTTCATAGACAGAAGAAATGTTTCTTTTCAAACACAGMGAAATAGTACATATGATCATTATGCCCCTTTCACTCTTCTTGTCTTCCCAGATAAAATGAAGTCCACATTCCTGCCTGTCTCCTTGAGCCTGGATATCACTTCAGGGTCCTTAAAGACAGTATGGAAATTCAGCATCTAGTGCTGCGCTACCCAGAGCAGGGCCTGGCAAAATTTTCAAAGATCATTCACATTGCCAGAAGAATTTGAGCCCTGGCCCTCCCGTTTACTGTCGGAGGGAACAGCTGTGCCATCTGAAAGGCATGGATGATTATGAGCCATTCAGMTGGTGAAATTTCTCGTTATTCCATTTTTCAGTATCCCATCACTTCCACCAAGGAATTAGGGCAACTTTGGAGATACTTGTTTATATATGTGTCTTCAGTCTAATGAGGGAGCTGGAATGCTGTGGCTTGTCAAGAGGCAGCAGACAAAACTGGCCTCCTGGAAATCAGTTAGGAAAATGTAAGTCATTGGGCTCTGGTAATTGTGAGCTATAAACTTTCAAGAAAACATAGCAGTTCCCTGGAGGGTGAGATTGTAATTTGTGCACACATGTAAATGCATTTTAAACCATGGTGATGTTGGTTTTTATATGCTTGATATGTAATAAGTATTGGACACAACCAAGAACAACTTTGCCTTTAAAGTTGTTTTGATTGCATGATGCAAAATTGTAAATGTAGTTTTTCTTCCCTTGTACTTCCCTTCCTAGCTAAGTTTTTGTAACAAAGCTTGCGTAGTCTGTGTCAAGTCCTTGGGGTGGGGCCTCTCTTCTTTACTATATGCATGAACCGCTGGCCTCCAATGAGCCCAGCACCTCAAAACCAACCACTCTGCCCAAGATGGTACTGATAAAGAAGAGCTGTATGCAGACCGATCTGACTTTGTATGTGCAGAAAGTTGATGTGGTGCCCTCTAGAAAGAGATGCATTGAATCCCATTGTTTTCACTAGTGCTAAACACTGGAAATGAGAATACAGACCGTGCTTCCAGAATGGAGCAGTACTAGCGACTAATAGCTTAAGGACAGGTTAGGGAAGGTTCTGTTGCTGCAAAAGTGAATTCATGGGTAACACTAAACACCTCAGTACAAATTTGTTATATGGCATGTTTGTTTAGAACAAATTATTAACACCAGCAATGCTTTCTATTGATGGCAAGGTTTGGTGGATTTTTTCACATCTATTTGTAAAAAATCCATGATTCTTTTCTTTGCATTACCAGTTAGGGTTTCATATGGGAAGTGAGTATATGAACACTACCTGAGATTAATGGTCAATATACAAGTACTGGAGACTATTTATAGCCTCTCTTCTAAAGAAGAAGAATATTCAAATCATTAATTCTAAAATTGTCAGAAAAAAGCACATTTTATTTTTTAATACATAGAAATATGTATCATGATTACTGGATATGCTAGTGAGTACTTGGATGAGTAACGTATCATTTACCTTAGCAATTATCATGAAAGGATGCTAAAGTATGACATAATCTTGTATATCTTTTCCTTTAGCCTCCTCATTAATCATGATGTTGAATTTAAAATTGTGCTCTACCAGTAATGGAACCCTACTGTCAATGCTCTTTCACAAATACCATGCCCTGGACTACACTTGGAAATAGAAACAATCTTTATATTGATTTATGCAGTTTCTCATTTCACTTCCTCAAAAGCAGATGTTRTATTCACAGATGGAAGCAAAGCTGGGGCAATATTGTGTCTTCAGTGCAAGTTCAGCCCTTCATTCTTTCTGAGTTCTGCAGCTGCTCAGGGCTTTTCAGTCTTCTCTTCAACAATTTCAATGTAGAAAATGCAAGCCTGATTAATTCCATTTGAGAAGACTCAAAATGAAGCATTAATTGCTCACTACTCTGCACTTGTAATAACAAATTTAGTTAGGTAGCCTTTGCAATAACAAATGTAGTAAGATTACCCATTATCTTCCACAGAAATAACTTACTGAAAAGAGTCTTGAGTAATATTTATCCAACATGTTGGACAATTAGACATATGTAAGTACCAAATGTCTGGAATTTTTTTTCAGTGTTATTTACATGTAAGTGCATCAAGTCCTGAAGAGAAGAAGCCGTCATAATATTCCATCCACAGCTGACTTTTATTTGTACTTGCAAACTGTTAACGAGCATGAATGGCAGACGTCTCTTTCTGTAAGGAATCAAAACCTAAAAGAGACAATGTTGTAGCCTATATACTGTAAACAGAATGTGATATCCTAATTTCAGAGCACTAWTTTTCTGTGTATTTAGCACTACATATCACATTTTCTAACACAGAACTATTTCAGGGGAGAAGAGCAAAACAATCTGTATTTCACATTCTGTTCAATAATATATGCTAAACCAGCTTTTTTAAACACCATTTCAGGTCAGTGGATTTTTTATGGAGTGTGGCATTCCTGAATTTGACTCTGGGAACTGTCTTACTGTGCTGGTTACCATCTTATGCATGTTTTGTATCCTCTAAGTATCCCGTATAAAACACACCCTGTCCCATGTGTGAATTCTGCTATTAATGTGTTACGCTGACCCAGAGAGGTAAGCAACACTTTCTCTAGTCTAGATATCAAGTGGATGACAGTGGATCGTCTGGAAAAAGGTAAGGATGGAAAGTTAGAGACAACTCCTCTAACCAGCAGCAACGACTGCAAGTCTTAAGCTGAGTTACAGACTAGATGAACCCCTCCCCAAGGCCCTTCTGCAAGCCCCTGCTTTAGTTTGAGCAGACATTTGTTTTCTTATTGCTAAAAAAAGCCCAATCTCAGTTACTGGAGAATTCTGGAGGCATTGCAGTACTGAGAAGAGGGGGGAAGGTGTAAAACATTTTGGGGAAAATGCCTGCTGTTGGCCACCATCAGCTTTTGCAGCTAGGAATTCCTGAAAGAACTGCAATTACAATGGGATACAAAACCAATCATCTCATTTTTCTTTTTTCTACTCATAAAATGTCAGGGACAGTTAAAATCAGAATGATGGTGATTTCTCTTGAAGTTCTTGGAACAGGAACAGAACTATTTGAAGGGTGCCTATCTGTCCTTCTGTCTCCAAATCAATACTATATCCTTGCTAATAGGAAACAGTACATTTAATGGTCAACATCATGCTTTTTAATAGCAGTTTTCTTTTCAGTTCAAACCCGTCAAATAGCATATTCAAGTTTTATTAACTGAGGTAGGCAAAAAGTAAACTGGAAATGTACTCAATATTTCTAGTAAAATATGTAAGTTTTTCTTTTGAAACCTTCATAACGACAAAACAAAATCACTGCAAATTTGCAAAAATTCTTAAGACAACACACAATCTTTCCTGGACCTGCTTTCTTGCTCGTCACTTCACCTTACCGAGGAGATAGCAAGGCTGCAGCTCCTTAGCTTYTCTGGGTTGAGAATGAGGAATGTACTGGAAGCAAGTGTCAGTTGTAAATACAGATTAGGCTACTAATTTATAATTTCACTTCAACCAGTTGAAGACCAGTTAAACAATGTAAGATTGCAATTATCTATGATAATAGACAGGCATTATTTAAAGTGTATTTCTATTTCTTTTGAGTTTTTTTTTTTACAATACATGACTTTGCCATCTTCAAAAACAGGACACTTCCCCAAAAGCAAACGCTCATAAAGAAACTTGTACGGAAGGAACAGTGTTTTATGATTGCCTTCATTACTTGAATGCAAGAAGTCCAGTTCTAGTAGCAGACTAAATCCTGATGCATCTATACAACGCAGCACTCACATACAGATATTGAACCTATTGATTGGCAAGAACTGTTGCCAAGGGTTAGCTCTGAAGTCAGTGAGGAAAAAACCTAACCGAGCTGAAACGGGTGAATATGTTTTGTTGGGGAGGAAGTCACGTGGCCACTGGACCGTCTCCAGAGGCACCGAAATAGCCTGAGCAGGAACAGAGGAAGCGGCTGTGAAAAGTGAGCTCGGGTGGAGTTGGCTGTGATGCACAGTCTGGAGACAGCAACAGCAGTCTTAAATTCTGATCCACATCTGGTCTGTGCCCAAAGCTTATTGATTCTTTACCTTAATGCTGCTGATGGACAGCTTCTCCGTTSACTGGTACACCTCAAATTTCTCAGCTAGGCCTCCTCATATGACAGCAGGTTTGCCTCTGCCCCGACAAATGGAAGCCAACTTTTCTGATGCCAGTGCAAACCAGAGAGGATGCTGTCTCTCCTTGCTGCACACCTGCGCTGGCTGCCCGCTCCCCCTACTCTATCACATTAAACATAAGCTGCTTGTCCTGATTTTCTGATTTCTTCACAGCTTGCTCCCCCCTCAGTTATATTCTGTCATTTCTTGTTGGAGAAGCTAAGTACTAACTCTCAACAGTCCAACACGTTACCCTTACCCACATGCAAGATTTGAAAACAAGCACTTAATGGTGTTTCTCCTTTTGCTAAAAGGCTCCATGCAAGCCTTTGCAGGGGTACCTGATTTTTCTCCTTCAAATCCCTCCTTAAAACTCTCGCAAAAGTCCTGGCAAAGGTCAAGCTGCTCATACATTATGAGTACTGGCAATCGTGGTTACCATTTTGTTCATTATTTCCACACTCTGTGTTGCCCATCGAAATGCATCTTTCATCACTTGTCTCGTATTTAGGCTGCAAATCTGAAGGGAGGGGATCACGTCTTTTTGTTTTGCTCTGCCCCTCTGTCAAGCTGGAGGGTGCCACCGCCTGTATTTTGGAAACCTCAGGGCTGTGGCAGCATYGTGATCATTACAGTTGTAACAGTAGCACTAAGGACTGGAGTAGAGAGCAAATGGTATTTAGAGGTCACAGGCTTTGCTGTCCAGATTTGTTTGAGAAGAAAAAAAAAGAAGAAAGGAATAAGTGAGAACATTAGTTATTTGTCTAAAGGGCAACAGAAAGGATATTTTTTGCACAAAGTTGTGGCCATGCCAAATTTCAAGTCTGGATTTTAGAAATATGCCTATTTGCAAGCTAAAAAAAAAAGGGACCAGGGCCTCTGAAATGTTCCTTTGTGTTTTGCCTGCGCCTGGCAAGAAGAAAGTGAATGTACGCATGTGATAAAATGACAAGTTACTCCTGACCCCATTTATGGCTCTTTTTTTATGGATAAATTCTCTGTAAGTCATCCCAAGTGACTAATGTCAGCTTAAATCATGTCATCTGAATTACTGGGAGAAGGTTCATGTTTGAAAACAAAGGAAAGCAATAGGGTTGTTTGGGTAACTTTTAAAAGTTATATTAACTGAAAAAGAAAATGCACTGAGACTGTGAGCTTTTTATGAGAACTTCCTATTTTGATGGCCCCATTTTAAACTAGTAGATTAAAAGGTGAAGCACTGTATCATCATCCAACAGGATTTACTTTAGAAGGACTGTACTAAAAGAGTCAGCACCATTGGAAGCTGACAAGGAATTCTTGAATTATGCAAGACCAGAATAAATCAAAAAGTCTCTCTCTACCAGCTTTTGATTTCTGAAGTCCGTGCCTTGGTCATAGCCCCGTATAACAACCACGCACTTTTGTCTGACTCCCAATTTTCCTTTTCGAGTTTAAATTAAAAAATAACAGGAAGAGTAAAATCTCTTGCCCTCAGACTGAAATTCAAACTGGATTACCTTTTTCAAGAGCACAGTTTTATCAAGTACTGATTACATAAATCAGTTTGGAAGGAGGAAGTGGAATTAGACTAACAAGTTTAAAAAAATTACAGGAAACCAAGTGGGAAAAGGGTTTCCTATGTTATTTCCTTATGCAGAGTGAAGAACAGCACCAATAGGATGTTTTCTAATGTATCATTTTCCAACTCCCTTGGAATGAAACTTGAACTCTAGTTTAAGCTGTTAGCAGAGGCCACCTGGAAATACCTTTCAGTGCCAAAATGTGCACATACACCTCTCTCTTCAGAGTAACTCCCAGAAAGCTTATTATTCACAGCCACTTTTAAGGTAATGACATAATGTTAAATAATATGCTTCAAGCTTGCATTGTATCAAATCCTGAATCCTTTACTTAGACAAAAACTCTGACTTGCATTGTTTTTGATTAAGACGACTTGGGCTCTATTTGGTATTAAAGCTAATGAAAAAAAGCCTTACTGACTTCAGTGGGAACTACCAAGCAAGAACCAAAATTTCCTATTCACAATAGTGCCCAAATCTGTGATATGGAATTAAGAAATAATACATAATGGACTTGTCTGTGTGATAAAGTGCCTATACCTGTTTATGCTATCGCTTTGCACCAACAGCCAATTCGAAGCACAAATGCTGCTGGTTCAGTAGCTAGATGCCTGAATTGCCTCACTAGTCATGTTACTTACAACTCAAATCAGCAAAATTCATCTGCTAAATGGTGGAACAAAAGCATGCCTACAAAACACAGAAGGTCAGTTTGAAAAATCCAACTTTAGATGATTAAGTGGTTAATGTAATGAAGCTAAGATTATTGATACCAGTGGAGAATTATAAGGGCCACACCACAAAAACTAGCTTTCAGTGGTTTTCTCCGCTTCTGAAGACAGACATGATTTTGAAGAAGTTATTTCTTTTTTTTTTTAAATAAAAGACCATATGTCTGTGGTTTTAAGATATTTTTTAAGATGCCAGGCATCTGACAGTCTTTGTCTAAAAATTTAAATAAGTAAATTGTAATTGCAGTACTGTTTAGGAAGGGTGGAGAATGAGACCTTTGCCATAGATTAATATACAAAATGTCAGTAATTTGCTTCTTCTGCCATTGGTGAAAACTAAGAAGCCTGTCCTGTGTTTGACCGGAAGAAACAAAGTCTCTTTCATACGCACGAGGAGATTCCAAAGCATTCAGCAACCTGCTGCTAAGCATATACACCGGGTGCACGGTTCTCCTGGGCAGTCTCCTGACATGCGAAAATGAACAAAGATTGGCGTAGTTACCACCAGATGCTCTGGAAGGGTGGGGTGGGCTGCACATCCACGGAGGTGCAGATGTTCCCATTGAAAGAGCAGGTGATTTTGGCACCGGAGCAATGCTGTGGAGGCTTTCGTAAAGGAGCCTGTTCTCACTCTGAACTATGTACAGAAAAATAGGCTACGTTTTTTTTTCTCTTCAGCGCGCAGACATGTTGAGCCTGCAGGCACCCTTCTGGGTTGTAATTCAAATTATGCCTGCAAGGTCCTTGCATTTCTTGCTCCCACGCATGGGTTTTATAGTGAAATAGCAACCAAATCAAATACCTTGTTATTCAGCCATGTGTCATTATTTGTTTTCAGCAGGAAAAAGGTAACTTGGGCATGCATAGCTAACTATCTTTGCTCAGGAAGAGTAAACGTCCGGTGTCACTGAATAAGAAATACCAGGATAGTATGATGACTGGCATCTTCAGTGCAGCCATAAAGAAAAACATGAGACATAACCACAGAAATGTGATTCTTGTGCCCTGAAGCCTGAAGAGCAGAGGACTCATGTGGACATCTGTCTGTGAACTGGGCAAAAGAGTGGCTTGGAACAGTCTGAAAACAACATGGACCTTCCCTGAAAGAGTGTGAGCTGCCAGTGAGCACGGAAATGACAAAACAGGCCAGGTCTGGCCTTTATCAGTACTCATCAGCAAGATGGGGCATGACAGAACCAGGCAGTCTTACTCCATTAGCATCTGTTTGGGAGCTGCCTGGATCATCTGGATTTCTTTTTAATTTTTGTGACATTTTGGATACAAAACACTATTTTCACACCTGAAAAGAATTATGTCCAGTACATCTGGAGACAGAGATGCCATAAATCCTATGCTGCAGCCTACAACAGCAGAATAGAAGACCAACAGACATACAAAGAAGGCAAGAAAGCCCATCAAGACATCTCCTTCAGCAGCAAGCGTTGAGACATTTGAACATCAGTGATTCTTCCATAACAAGCAGAAAAACTGCAGGAGCAACTGTGAGGTGGTCAATAAAGTCCAAGTGACAATTTTAGCAGGGTGCTGCTTAGTGTATGGGTGATGATTACGCAAGAAGCAGTGTCAGTGGTGATGATGAGGCCACTGCCTGACTGCATGTCATTGAGAAAACAAGTCCAGAGAGGGCCTCCCTCTCAACAACAGGCATTTAATTCTTCCAATAGGATAGTATGACAAGTGAAAATTACACATGCCTTTGGGATGAGGAATTACCTGCACAACAGTGTAGACTCTGAGTCTGGACTTGAGACTGTGAGTGCAGCATAGCTGGGGGGAAGAGAAGGAGGTGGCTAACAGCCATGAGATGATTATTGCAATCAAGGCTATTGCCTAGATACCCACCAGTGATTCATTCTTATTTTTCCAAGTCACCATTTTATTGTGTTTCTCCACCCCATCACCCCATAAATTCTATCTGGATTTATTGACTGCCAATACAATTTATTTTCCCACTTTTCTAGTTATGGGTTTGGCCCAGTGTTCCTTAAGTAATCAGTAACAAGCTTCAGAAACTGAATGTGGCCCTTTTCTGCCAGAAGGCATGTGGCACAAGGGTTGCAATACCACCTGTCTTGGAAAATATTTTGAAAGTGCAAAGTTAAAAATCATTACTGCAGTCAAACAGTTGGAGTCTGAAGTCTCCAAGACTTCAAGAGAGCAAAGATTGCAAGAATGGGGTATACTCAAAAAGGCCATTAATAAAATTGGACTTTGGTTCTTAGAGCTTTGTCTGTCTTTCCTCCAAAGGGAAACAAAGATGGCAAGAAAAGACACTCTTATCCAGAAGAAGTGATCTTAAAACACTGGAAGAAATTATTTATTTAGATACCTGCTGTGCTCCACTAGAAAGTCTTTGATAAACTGCTATCATTGTTTATTCTATGATTGCTGATGAAAGCTACTTGATTATAGCTGTAAAAAATCTCTATAAAATCTTAAATAAAAACCACATGTTGTGGCAGAGGCCTTTAGAAATAAAAAACATTTTAAACATACTTTGAAGACAGCCTAATTCCATTGTTTTCTTTCAAGCTGAAAGGGGAAATACTGCATTGTTCCAAGACTCAAGAGTCACAGATACATTATTTACAAGTAATTAGGGTTCTTGTTATTCCATATTTCTACCTATACATAGAGAACAGTGATCATACCCACTAGGAAAAAAAAAATTCAATTATCCCTGGTTTTCCATTAACATTGCAGTCAGGGACAGTATTATTCACACATATTTTGGTGTTTCAGATTATTTGGTTTGTATTATATAAAGCATCTAGGAGAGCTGCACAGTGCAAGGTGGTGTCATGAGAAGGAAAGCAGCTTTTGACAGCTGAAAAATATCTTTTGAGAGGCAATAAAGTGGCCAGATTCACAAGTCAATATACAAAGCACAGCAACCACCAGCAAGATTGTTTGCTTCTTCTTGGAAGGAATCACAAATGTACTTAATTAGTTAAAACCCCACAGTCCCTAATAACTAACATGGTGAATTTGGTTGAACAACAAAAAAACCCACTTTTCTTCACATGCCATGGCCACTGAATGAGCATCCAAGGCAAACTCAGTCCCCAGGGAACATTCCCAGCAAGGCCTAAGGAAATTGCACCCTCTTATTCTAGGTCAGACATGTCCGTAAATGAAGCCTGGTGAATACATTCATATTAACTTACACTTAATCATCTAGTTAATGAATGATCCACATTAAGTATGATCCAGGATAAAGTATCTCCCATATATTCAAAAGGAATGTGACTCTCGTATACCCTGTAGTAAGCAGACCGTTAGCATATTCAGTAGTATTAGTCTCCTGTAACCTACCTGAAATTACGTACCAGTGTTCTCTCCATGTGCTCCTAGCAGTAGGGCTACTGTTTGAAGATCCTTAATGATTATAACTTGTGGGCATGTAATATACACCCAACAAAACATAGACTAAAGATAGGAAAGCCTCATTAAAAGTTAGATCCTCACCATATTTATCATTTATTGTACGCCTGCACTCCCTATTCACTGAGAATGGAAATCATTGCAAATAATACCTGACAGCCAAATATCTCATTTTGGCACTAACACTAACTAATCRGATGCCTCTGCGTTACTTGCTTTGAAATACAAATTTAAAGTCTTCTAAAATATTAAGAGGAAGGAAAGCAGGGTGCCAGTTTCCATTCCATAGACTTGAATGACTTATGATATTGGATCCCCTGATAAAACGTCTTTTTTCTTTAATAGTATACAGCATTTATTTGCTGGACACTACTATTTAATTTACATTTACACGTATCTCAGAGCTGTGATTAAAACACAATTTTTATACCATGAATATTATCCTATCCAAAAGAACTATACATATGTAGTCTTAATCACATAGGAATTTCCAAGGACCTCAGTGTATAAAAGGCATTATTACATCATGTGTTTGAAATGCAGATGTATCTGGGATGGACTGCTGTGCTCTAACTGGTTCAGTAGTTCACAGCAGTATTAATTCTTCATCTAGATTAATGGATCCAATTCTCAGTAACAGGATGGCCCCTTTGTGCTGCTCTGCCAATATAAAGTCATCCTAAAGGGGATAAAAATACRTAGAAAGAATAACTTCTGCACACACGGCTTCCCTCAGAGCACAGAGCTGAGGAAGTAGGATAAATTAAAATATCCCAGAATAATCCTAACACAGATCAGAAACCAGGCAAGCTCCTGTTGGCACCCTCAGAATGTGGGCCAAGTAAAATAAAACTCTGCTATCACTCCAAGTGAAAAAGAACTGTGAACTGGCCTCCTGGAGTTCACAGGTAATTTCAAGGACGTAGGGGTGCAAGGTACAATTGCCCAAACAGAGACTGACCAGGACTATCATGACTGCCAGTTTTGCTCTTGCAAGAAGCGCTCACAAGTGTGATTCTTGAATGACTCACACCAAGACCGACCATTTGTTCAGTGTTCCCACAAAGCATTAACCTGCATAGATGATCAAACTGAAGAAATTAGAGCCAGAAAAGACAGCGTTTTTTCACTCACTTCTAGTAGAAGTCCACCTTCTTGTACAGCAGTCTTGTTAGATACATTGTCTTCTTTTATTGTTTGGCCAACTTGCTTCTTAAAGTGCTTTTCTTGAATGGCTGTTGGAAAGAGTTATTATCAATTTAGAAATCATAACGATTAGGGCCGCTAGACTGAAATTCTTATTTAGGCGCTTAACATGCATTGATTTAATTGGGAGTTACTGTCTTTGTGGTCTGGATCTCAGTTACTGACAACTTGCTTTTGCTGTGCGGGAGATAGATACATATTTGGCAGTCCAGATGTTTTTTATATGAAATATCTATCACATTTTTTATTGAACATATTTTTTCCATTAGTGTACTCTACATAAAGCAACAACCAAAACCCACAGGAAAGAAACAAAAGAAAGTTAGCAAGTTGTTTTGTATATAAAAATATGTATTATGACAATATAAAGAAATGCCTATATAGCTCAGAATACAAGGGACTAAAATAAGTTTCTTATTTTCAGTGCTGACCTTCCTGGCATCAGATTATTTTCAGTCTCACTTTACCCTATTCACTTCTACAAGTCTGAGCCTGATTGTAAGATTCAAGCGAATCTTCTTAAACTGTTTCGTTTTTAAACTGAGGTTTAAAGTTTGTTTTTAGCAGGTCATTTACTACATGAAATTCATTAAAATCTCTCACTATAGATTAAAATTGCATTCATTTTTACTACTAATAATGAAAACCTTCATGGGAGTCAAAACTGGTGAGTGCTCTTCCCACACATGAGTTATGATTGCTTGATCTGAAATATCTTTGAATACTCAGATTAAAGTCTTCATATCGATATATCCCACAGAAAAATCCCTGAAATACAATCCCATTTCTGGGGATAATGAAAGAATTTCTGAGAAGGCTGACATCACTTGATACATTGGGCTTCTGCATCATCTAGGGAGTATGACAGGACCTGTCTTTATCATTTGGTCAGTAAAAATTAAGGAGTCAGCTTCACGCTTACTGCCCCATCCCAGAGATGGGTCATACAAATATCCCGGTAGCAAACAGAGATTCAGTTTTCTGTTTGTTCTCCTTTCCACAGAGGGAATGAGAGAGGAGAGCATACCAGTGAGATTAGCTGGGACATTTGATACACATTGTCCGTTCCAGCTAAAGGAGAGCTGGAGCAGCCACAGCCAGAGGTGGTTAATAATCCAAAACCAGAAGGGTTGAGACGGACAGGAATAGTTTATACCAAATCAGAATAAGAAGAGGAGACAGCCAGCAAGCCTTTAATGCTCCTGAGCTTGTTGCTAAAAGCCGTGACAGTGGGATTTAAATTTTAAGTAAGATACCGAATTAAGAAAAAGGTCTACATTTTTAAATGGCTCGAATAATATTTGTTGCAAATGACCGAGCATATGATCTAAATGGAGTCACTTCCTTTCCAAAGGGCTGTGCAAGAGCCCCTTACCAATATAACAGCCTAGCGAGGGACTGTTGCGAGATACATCAGAGTTTTACAACAGATGGTGGCAACACAGAACCACACCRACTGAATATTTGTGATGTTTTTTAGCTTACATTGTAAATATTTGCCACCAGTGATAATGTCGGTCATTATCCCAAAGCAATCATCTCAAATGTATAATTAGATGTAATAAATCCCTCCCCTGGGCATGGGAAAAGACATCAGAAAAATCCCAAGCTGCCTAAAACAGATCCCTACTCACGTTTTCCAGCCAAAACAATTTTGTGATTTCAGGCTTGTAAGCTAGGCTGCTATGAACGGGATATATAGGTTCTTCAATCTGTATTTTCATTTTGGTTGAACAAATTGGAAAAGGTTGCTCTTTTTTTTCCCCTGATCAGCCAAGCCTTCTGCTATGCCTGTCCATAAGAACAGACATATGGACACTCGTGACAATAATTTGCAAAAGCCCAGCCCCTATTCCAATGGCCTCTTCCAGAGTTTCCCCCCTCAGAAAAGACGGTTTTGTAATTACTGACACGGTGGTTTGCAGTCTTTGTGCAGCTTAAAGGACAGACAGGGAGGGGTGAAAGGAAACGAAGGTTTATTTTTTTGATGCGTTCTTTTGGCGTTGTGAAAATTCCACCAGTTCTAACTTTATCGTTAGTGGAAACTATTATTTTACCCGACTGAGCGGGCCAGAGCTCCCTGCCTGTTTGTTAGCCTTCAGGCTCACACAAACACAGCAGCAGAAGCACAAGAGATGTTTGTTCCGCAGCTTGTCTGGCTACTATAAATTCCATCTCCAAATGGAAAGTATTTTAATGTTATTTTGCCGGCTAGAGTTACCCGTATGTTAGGCCACACACATCCGTTTCATAACATACCCTACTCACTGGCCTGGACTGCAAGGAGACCCATTGCACCATCAAAGACGAACGACACCCTTCATGCCCAGAAGCAAGAGCTCCTCAGAGACAGGGACGTTTGTTCCTCGCACCTGAGGCAGCAGAGCCGCTGCTCACTGTTCACGCTTGTTCTGCCTCCCTGCGCTGGAAATGCTCTGTTAATCCACCCAGGGYTTGGCTGATACTGCAGTGGCAGCTCAGCAGAGATGCTACTGGTGGTGATAGCCTGTCACTCAGAGAAAGCACAGCAAGAAAACCATGCAGATCTCCAAAATGAATGAGGAGGAGGAAAAGCAAGACATGACGGGGTGAGGAGGGAAAATTGCAAGATGTTATCTGACTAGGCAGAAAAATAGGGAAAAGGAAACAGAGCAGCCTAACGATACCCCTGTCACCACCAAGAATCAAGCGAGAGAACTGAAGGAAAGTAAGGATTGGTTATGATGGGTGGCTGGATAGCAAGGGCCCTGATGCCAAGACAGCTGTGATCAGACTCAGACATTACATAAAATGGTGGCCCTCTGGAGCAAAGGTGAAGCCTACGAYGACGAAAACAAATGAAAGGCTGGAGAATGCAGGAGTACTGTCTCTAGTAGGCAGGGAGGAGCAAACTGTGGAAAGATAAAAAATAACAAACAGCAGAGGGTGACTCAGTGACCTGAGGGGAAAATTCTGGCTGCTGGAGTTCCCATATATCAAGAATGGGGCAAGAAAAAAAATCATATTGCAGGCAGTCTGATGAATGCTGCTGGCTGCAAAAAAACTGGAAAATTTCAGCTTTATGGAGCCTTGGACTGCTTTCTATGGGAGAGGCAACTCTTTGGACTAGATTGTCAGCAATTCAGCGTAGAGCGCTCACCTACTAGGTTCAAAACTGGCAAACTGAAGGGATGGGAAGCAGGAACAGCAGGGACCTTTTTCTGAGCACAACTTATCTAGCCTGCACTTCCAGAACACAAAATAAAACAGAAGATGGAGCTGTTCTGCCAAAGAAGATGAATGAGCGTATTGATACCATAGGGTGATAAATACAAGATATACATGCACCAGCGCTGACAATTTTGCAAGGTCATGCGATCTGGTGAGCATGGTGCAATCCCAGGCAACATTAAAAACCCACAGGTTTGGAAACGCTGGGTCCTACAGAAGGACAACACTGTGGAAATATACAGGGCAGGGGGGAAGAGGGCTAGGAGGAGGACGAGGAGGGAGAAAAAAATGAAGAAAAATGGCCAATGCAATTTCCTGAAGGAAAGGTCAAAGATCTGAGGACATTGTTCCAATTTCTGTTCTGAAAGCGGTGAAAGGAGTGGAAACCAAAAAATAATGTAGAGTTAGAACTGACAGTTAATTAATGGAGAAAAAAAAGTCCACAAAAGGGATGATAAGTTTGGCTGAAGGAGTATGGGACTGCCTCAGACAGTGCTGCTGAGCCTTTCACAGCTGCACTGTCTCTCCCCAGAACACTGTAAAAAGCTGAGATCTCTTTTGAGCCTCCAGTTCTGATATGAGCATCGCTATCTGCATTTGCAAACCCCTTGGCTTGAAAACCAAATCTGGCATATTGTAAAGAAGAGAAAAGCTGCCTGACACTTTAAAGTCTATAGAAGCATCATKAAACCAGCCGTTCCCTTTCCCTCAGAAATAACAGAACATTTATTCGTTGCAGAATACTCTTYAGTTCAGAAGGATGGAAATTTCAGGACTCTCATAAAACCGTACTTTTTAAACCCATAGGATTACATTCTCCAAAGCGTTTCTGTACCCCTTCCTGCATAAGCACAACTTCTTTCTTCAGAAAATAATTAGAAAAATACCTGCCAAGCTAAACGCTGTAACAAACTAATGCGTGGTCAAACTCTACCCCAGCCATCCCAGGGGCCTTGCACTGCTCAGGCTACCTGTGTCAAGCAACAGCACGGGCGAGAAATGAGCAGTGAAGGGATGCTGTTTCTTATCTGAACACCTTGCCTGGGTTCATTTGAGGTGTAAGAAGGGGACAGTACTGTCTTCTTCAGACTCGGTAGGATGTAGGCGTATCAGTTTCAAGCCTTTCTGCGAGGAGTACCTGTGAGACCATTTCTCTCCAGTGATGCCCGGGGATAAATTGTTTTTCAAAATGGGCAGATGAAAATACCTGAATCCAGCTTGCAGGTTCAGAGATACTGCTTTATGCAGACAAGTCTTAGTTTTGGTAACTGTTACTTGAAAGGAAGTGAAAACAGGTTCTTTCTTCCTGGATCTTCTAGCTGCAGGAAGAATCAGCTATGTGTGTTGCCCTGAATGCTAAGAAAACAAAACAAACCAACTCGGAAACACTCAGTGTGAGCAATTCTGCTTAACAAACCTATAGCTATGAACCGAAATGGTCTGTTTTCTCTTGCTGTGTTACAGAGAACACCGAGTGACAATAAGGACAGCGCTCATTAGATGCACGCTGAAATGAAACAATATACAACATAAAGAACAGTTATTATACATTGCCAAATGATACGAAAGGGATGTTTGCACTCTGAAATGCCACAACATACAGGTTGCACAAACGCTTCGGGAAAGAAACAGCACCAAAATGCACCCTCTGAATAAAAGATGTATGGTGCTCAGTCCTGTTGTGGAGGCTACCAGAACGCCAGATGAAATTATGCTAGCAATAATGAAAAGTTTTTCTTCCCAACTTAGCGGTTTTCTCAGTCTGCTTCTTCTTAAGAGATGCTTTGAAATCTGACTGCCCTTTGAAGTTTCTCGAGTACAGCATGACATTTATTTAAGGTACAAACTGTTTGCTTTCCAGATCCCGTCCCCTCTTTCTTTCAGAACCACTTTTCCCCTTTCCCAGCGAGCCTCATCCATTCTTCCCCGCGCACGAGAGGGGCATCAAAGAGATGCCACCGCCCGGCAGCCCTCCTCTCCCCGCGGCCCTTGCGTGGAGCTGGTGGGGCCACCTCACCCCCATGAGACCCCAGCCCGTGTCCCACCCCCGTCCGGAGGAGCCCTTTTGAAGGGGAGGCGGGGGGGGAGGGGAGGAGAAGTCCCTGCTGCGGAGGAGGCAGACTGCTGACTAACCCCAGCCCCGCTGTCACGCAAGCCTCGCCGCCTGTCAATCTCCCGGCAGCTCTGACAGGGGCCTGGCGCCCATTCAAACCCTTGCGTGCGAGCAGACGAGCCGCATTACCCTATGAAGTATTTCATAATAACAACAGCTGTTAAATATTGATGACTCCTGGCAAGCGCTGAATGCTTTTTGAGAAGGTTAAGCCTTCGTGTAATGGAACCTAATTCCTCATTACATACTGTATCAGATATCTGGAAGTTGCCTAAAAAAAGCAAAGGGGCTTAAAGTAAAGGATCAGAAAACAACTCTCGTGCAGCAGGGAGAGGGGAGAAAACCCTCAGTGCGAGAGGTGAGGAGTGTTTCCCTGAAGTCAAATCCTTTCACAAACAGTAAAAAATGCTGCCGGAGCGATCATCAAAATGATTAGTTTCACTATATTCCACTGGACGGTTTTGTGTTTTTAGAAATTATTGCAGATGAGATAAACTTTCTAAAACGGCAATCCAGCTGCCACTGCTGTCTGTGTATGTAAGAGTACACATGGAAATTTCTACAGAAAAACAGAGAAAAGAGGGAGAAAGCTCACATTCCTATAGTTTTTCTACGAACATCAGCCCTGAGAGATCTGGCTCGTTAGAAGATTTAGTGGTGATCAGACAAGATATTCAGGATGAGATCTCAGAGAGGCTTTCCAGCAGGCAAGAAAGGGAGAAGGGCGAGCCTTTTGCCTTGGGCAAGTCCTGATGTGCTCTCCTCCGGTTCCCAGAAGAAATCCCCCCTCTTCCTCACGCTGCCCTCTCAAACTCATCAGTCCTATCTTTTCCCCCTTGACCTAACTGTTGAGCAAGGTTGTGTCAGGAAGGGAATCAGCTTGGGGTAGGAGTTCACGATCGGCAGACCGAGTCTTTGGGACGGAGCTGGCGTGACGCCAGGGCAGGCAGCACCGGGGAGTCCAGCGAAAAGGCAGCATCAGAGTCAGGGTGCGGGTGAAAGGGAAGAAACACAAAGTGAGGACTTCTTGGGGAGGCGACCAAGTCAGGGTGTTTTTCTCTTGCATGTGAAAAAGAGATCTGTGTGCCTTTGGGGAATATAATTTAGATGAGGCAAGCTGAGAAGCTGAAAACAATTACCTGCTTATGTTCAGTTGTGCTGCGGTGCAAGGAGTTCTGCGAAGCTTTAGGAAAGTATTTTACCTGTGGGGAACCCAGGCCTGTTTATTGAGTTGGGATAGGGAATCACAGAAACTTAGGAAGCTGTAGGTTGGAAGGGACCTTTGAAGGTCAGCTGGTCTACCCCACCCTGATCAAAATAGAGCTAACTGCAGGCTGCTCAGGGTTTTTTTTAAGTATCCCCAGTAATGGACATTTCACATTCCCTTCAGGAAAACTTTCATTGTTTAATTACAAACAGAATTAATTTTGTAAGGTAAGAGCTGCTTATGGTTTTAGGTGAACGAGTATTAGGATAAGTTCTGGATGGACACTTCCTGTTTCCACAATTCTTGGTCTGTAAAATGTGTAGAATAATTTAAGAAATGCTGAGAATGGTTAAGTGCCTGTCATGAAAAGTGTGTATACGGAGAATATTTGAATTAAGTTCTTAGCTATTCTTATAACGTTTTTTGATGGTTTATTCCATCTGTATCTCACACAACCAGCTCAGAAGAAACCACACTTGTATGTCATGTTTTTATGTAGTCTGGGACTGTAACATCTCCCTTACCCCATAACATCTGAGGGATCACAGATCCAAAGAAAACCTGTGCCTCCATGCGAAACCGAATTGTGTGCTAACTATACAAGCAACAGACTCAAAAGAACTTGTCTAGAAAGCACATTTCCTCTCTGCAGCTTACTGTTGCAACCTTTCTCTCTTCATATGATTCAACAGATGATCTCCCCAACAGACAACCCCACGTCGTGTATTGGCAAAGAAGATAAATGAGAGATCTGCTTGCATCACTGTGAGTAAATATTTGAGTTATCAGTTGGTCTGGTAGACTATATTGGCTATAAGACAGCCAAAGACATGCAGGCCTCCTAAATTATCCCAAGATATAATACTTATTCCAAGTAACTGTCTTCCATTTCATCTTCATAATTCCATCTGATTACCTACTACTTTAAATATGATGATTTGATGATGGGAACTTATTGATTTATAGGTTCAGTCCTGGGACCTTAATTTTATCCCTGTATTATTCCATTCTTAGTTTAATTAAGCTGTAATACATTAGCTTGTCTGAGTGTGTATTTGCTTGCACGCCCATTTGAATAAATCCATAAAAGGTAAATATAAATGGGTTATTCTGTCAAACTACAAAATGGATCGCAAGCTTGAGTTATCGGCATGCTCAAGTAAGAAATCTGCAAACCATTTAGTCCACTTTCAAATCAATACCCACATCCCTCATAAAAATTAAGATGATTCCAACAAATTCCTTGCCCCGTAAGTCATGAGTTTGTAAATTACATGTCCATTAATCAGAATCGAGATATACAGCATAAGTTTAGTGTAGAAAAAAATAAATTTAAGAGAACTATTCTGTATTTAGAAAACATGCTTAACATTGGTTAGTTCCAGAGTTAAGGACCTCAGAAGGTACAATCAATGTAGTTTTATGTTTGTTTTACACTAGTTTCCATTTTCCTCTGTACTACACTCTGAAACACTGCATGTTAAGTCTATGTAGAGGGATTCAGACTTCACCAAACTAATCCACATTAGCCTTAAGTGTACTGCAGTGTGTTCTGACCTGCCACATCCTGATTCCTTGAGTGGGATCTCAGCAAATCCCACCAATCATGATATACATACATATTCAGAGGAATAGCACATCAGGACACGTTGATTCTAGGATCTATGGAGCAGATGGCCTATCAAAACAACTTGCCGAGTTTCCCAGTTCTTCTAAGTGTCCTTCATGATGGCTTGTTGGCTGAATAGCTGTTCATCATTTCCCTTGTCCAGATATTTTAAAAAATCTGTACAGGGAAAAATAAAATTTAGGTTCTCTATATCCTCTGAATTCCCAGCACTTTCTCCCTCTGTGGCCCAAGAACGTAGTCCTCTTTTGATATGGCTCATATTATTTCATTGTCCCGAGGCCATTTTTTCACTGGTTTGATTCTCCCAATGAAAATAATACAACAATGGACATTGGGGTCCATAGCAGAGGCAGCTACCCTTTGAGGAGAGACTAAAATGGCTGTGACTGTTTACTGAGGAGAGAAGGATGAGGGGAGATGTAACAGAGGTTTACAAAATTGTAAAGGCAATGGGTAAACTGAATGCAGAACTGCTGTTCACCCAACCCCACAATATGAGGACTGTGAAGCGCTCAGTGACACCAGTACAAGAATGCTTTAAAGCAGATAAAAGACAGCAATTTTGGAGACGAGAATACCAGACTAGATGGACTGCTGGTGTGACACAGTAGTGCATTTCATATGTTGTTACACGCTCATTGCAATGCCATGACCTTGTCCACAAAATTTGCTGCAGACAGAAAATAAACAACAGATGAACAAGCGCAGCATCTGTGACGCGAAACGAAGTATATCACAGAAGCGACAATAAGAAAAATCAGAACCTTATGAGAAAGCGTGTATGTGACTAAATTTAAGCATATGATGAAAGACCAGCTTGTGACTAATCATTGCATCCAAACAAAAAAAAAAAATTCTTTTATGATAAACAGGCTATTGAAATAAATTTGAGTCTGAAATATTTTTCAGAAACATAAGTAATGAGACCAAAATCCATTTCTACTGAAAAGACAGCTAAGAGAAAAGCTATGTGTGTTCATAAGTAAGCAACTACAGTCTACTGGAATCTTCCCCACTTTAAAAAAGGAGACTGTAAGAATTGCATCTTATAGAAGAAATGCAATGAACTCCTGATAACAGATTTATCTTGAGAATATCAGAACATTTTTAGTCTTTATTGGCTGCAGAAGATGTGCACCATTTTACCCTCTTCAATTTAGATCTACAGTTTAGAACATTTAGTAAATCAATCCCTGAAGAATGAAATCAAATCAAAGACCAAGCGTGAAAATAAACGCAACTAGGAAAGTGTATGAGAAAGCGTCTCTCCCCCTTCCTGATTAAATCAATCTGACAGTGACTGACTTATGTGAGATTTACATGATCTTTGCTAGCCTTTTTGGATTTGATAACTTCTTTTCCAGGCCTATGTTTCAAACAGACTATCTCCTGAGCTTCCACTCCTCAATTTCTACTGCTTTTATAACATTCTTGTCCCTTTATAATTTCGTTTGCACCACTCTGCATGGAAAGGCACGGGCTAAATTCATACCTGCTAGCTCCAAGAGGGAATTTAAGTCAGTATCTGTTAGAAGAGAGTTGAAAGAGCATGTGTCAGTAGGCCAGTATATCACCCAAGAGACTGTTTAAAAATAGCCAAAGCACACGATCTGGAGAGGATAAAGGAAACCTTTAAGATGAAATAAACATTGCATCTAAAATATTCACGCTGAGACCTTAGTGCACAGGATGTGCATATGTTACCCAGAAAACCAAATCTGGCTTCATCAGTTTCAGAGTCAGAAATATCATAAGAGCAATTCCTTAATATCTGCTTTATATAGCAGCCATACTGTATCCGATATTAAAGGCAAAGACACAGCCACATTTGCTTTCCAGTGTACTTTAAATAAGCAAACGCACTTGACAGAAGAAATGCGAGAATCTCCACCTTTAAGTCAGCTGGATACCACAGCACACTGCTGCACAATCACCGATAAATACACACACACCACAGAATACGGCGCTCTCTCTCTAAGGCAGAGCTGCTTTGCTTTGGTCTTTTCTGCTGTCTGTGGAGACTGCCAGGATGACATTGACTCTRTGAAGCCTTGAGAGGTTAGATGAACCTAACGAGCTGTGGGAAAAATATGCCTGAGAGGAGGTCCTTGACCTTTGGCTTTTCTACCTCAGGAAGTAAAAGAACATGCCGAGACAAGATACAGGCAAATGAAACATCAGGAACAGTATCTAAAGCTTTAAAAAATTCTTTCAAAATCAATTTTCAAGATAATTTTAAAACACTGAACTATATTCCAGAACCTTTTAGAATGCTGAAGAAAACCAGTAACATGAAAATCTTACCTAAAAGCTCAGAATGAAGAACAATCCAACAACAGAAGTCAAAAATTGAACTACCAGAACCCTAAATTGATAATGTTACAATCCCTGGATATGTTTAATGGGTTTTTATACACATTAATATTTTAATGTATGCCTTTAAAAACTAGTCCTGAAAAGCTATCCAAACAGATTGACCTTGCTCCCAACTGGAATCCCTTGTAAGTCAGAGGGCCTGCAGAGAAGACATTACGGTTTGTCCAAAAATAAATTGCTTTGCAGAACAGGAACCTTCTGCAGAAGTAGAAAACGCATGCACGTGATGTGTTCAATTACTACAAGAACCTTCATTTTTCACTTCCTCACAAACGTTTTGCTTTGCCTTTTTTCACAGCCAGGTTCCATGCTCAGAAAAAGATCCCAAGCAGATCCTAAAGACCCTAAGCAGGCCAGTAGTGGGCTTATATGTTCTCTCCCCCTTAGCACTAGAGAAATTAAGTTTTTAAAAAATGCCACAGTCCCTAGGTCAACGACCAGAATTAGGACCTTTAAATTTTCTAAGCATAATAAAAAATACTGTCTTTAAAAAAAGCAGGAAAGGTAATATTTGAATGCTCTAAAAATGTAAATTGTGGACCTGCTTTGATTTGCTTTTCAATTTTTAAAAACAGAGACTACTTAGATATAGTGATAAAATTCAAAGGCAGCCACAGAGCTCTTATCAGACTTGTCCCATGCGAAAACGAGGAACAACCAATGTTCTGTGTTTCAGAAACAAAGTTCTAGCTAATAAAATATAACCTTTTCTCCAGTTTCAACTCTTCTGCATATGTGTCACTGACTTGAACAGGCAAGTCTGACTCCTGTGAAGGTGCCTGCTACCTTGACTCATAGCAAGCTACCAAAGAAATAACGAGTATTCCTTATGGCGTAAGGACAGGAAACTTGTCTCCCACTCATGAAACATACAGGATTGCGGCCTCAACTTTCAAGGCAATTATAGTTCATTACAGCTTTCACTGCGTGATCAATACTAGGTGAATAGTATTGAGAATTATGATACAGAAATTACTTCCAGTGCTTCTTATTCTGTCAAGGTCTTCTGAATGAAAACTGGTGATTTCTTACCTACTGACTCATCAGGTCTGTTTTACACTCATTATGTGACATAAACATCAGTTTATATTGGTTTTTCGTCAGTTACAATATGATCTTCATTGGATATACACTGCGACTCGCTGCCAGAGTCAGTCCAATAACCATTGAAACTTAAACTTATTAGCACTATGCTAAGGAAAATATGAACAGGTTTAAGGCAGAAAATGAACATTGCAAATTGCAAAAAGCAAAAGCAAAGATGCTTTTGCACATATTCTTATAAAGTGTGAAAGTTAACTGGAGAAAATGTATACTCTAGAGCCCACTTTGTTCTAAGCTGAGTATTTTTCAGAGGAATCATTAAAGACTTAGTCTATGAATGCTGCATCCAAAAGAGGAACATTTTTTCTCCTGCCGGGGCAGATTTGCAGGGAGGAGGCTCATTTCTGCCTTGCTGGTCTGGCAGGCAGCAGAGCTCTATTCCTCTGATCAAGAGATCACTTTCATAACCACTTTTCTGAGGTCACAAATGAGTCTGCTGCAGTCACGCAACCCCTCGCCTACCAGAGCTTACTCTGACAATACAGGTTCACGGAAACCTTTTAAAGAGGCAGCTCATCCTTTCGACCCACGCGGATATAAGGCACACGCATGTTATCATACGGGCTTCCCCCGCATATGTCATGGGACTATTTTATTTCAGTTCGAGCAGGGAAGAAAGGTACAGCTTGGTTTTATCTGGATTGGTATCTCAAAGATTGATATCTTTAGTTTTAACTGGATGGAGTCATGTTGCTTGAGTAGAATTAAATAACAGTTTAAGATACGTAGCTTTTAAACTATACTGGCACCTTTTTCAAACATTTATTCAGCCCGTTCCTTTTTATTATCTTAAAGGTCCATGTCTGCCAACCATGTGCTACTGTGAATTATGTTAACTAAGATATTTAAAAGCCATGGTAAACAGTCAAACAAACATTAGATTCAATAAACAACAGATATGATTGCCCTGAATTAAACACTGCCCTGCTGCAGTGTTAGAAACACCGATACAGAAATGGTAGATCAGGAAACAGGCTTGCTATCAAAAGTTTATTCTGAAGAATTACTATGAAAATACAATGAGTACTAGTTAGAGCTTGTTTCTAGGACAGAAGAGCCTATTTTATATTTTAGCTGACAGTGTCCCACAAATGACCAACATACTAATCTGTTGTACGGACACGCCTTGTAGGTGGTAGCTGGAATGGCCTTTGGGTGATAGGGGCAGGTGGGAATTTAAAGAAAAAAGTTAAAAATATTCATCCTCTTACGGTAAGTCAACTCTACCCAATGAAGGGAGGGTTTAGCCTATTTTCACAAGCAGTTAGTGCTCTGAAAGCAACCATTGTTGTTCTGTCGTGAATTATTTGCACTAATTACTTGAAAKAAAGTTTTCAAAAGCTGTTAAATTACTTTGGAGCCTACAATTTAAAAAATTAATTTGGATGTATTGCTCATTGAGATTTTATGAGGACTAGTATACAGACACTTTTCATTTAAAGGCAGCACAAACAGGCTTGCCCAAACCAGCTTTATAATCCAGCTTAAATAAGTAACAACAGCAATGAGGGCACAGCGTTAAACCCATTGAGGTCTCACAGTGTGGGCCAAGATGACTCGTTTGCACGCTGTCCCACAAGTTCATTGCTATTATTAGCCACGCTAGCCAGGTGAAAGCTCGTTCAGGTGTGCCCACACACGCTACAGATGGCTTCAGGGACCCTGGAGATGCACCCACAGGTTGTGAAGTGCCCTTGGCTTCATCCAAAGTGATATTCAGGCTTGACCTTCRTGTGTATCTTCACCCAGCTCAAGCAGTGGGAGAGGTCCCCTCCCATCTGCACTGCAGTTTGCCGTTTACAGAAAAGATGACCTCCCGGTCTAGCTTTGATATGAAACTAATGACACCCCAAAATCAGCCTCATCTCTGCTCCAGGTCTCACCTATATTTATGGAGGGGAATTAGGCTGGAATCTGGATGGGGGATTGTGAGGTTGCTGCTGGTGGACCTCACTGTCAGAGCCTGGCGCACTCACATCGTGGATGGGAAGTCAGGGCAGCGAGGCAGGCTCAACCTCAGACACCGAGCATCACTACAGTTTCTCAGCTTGGACAAAGTGCTGGTGGAGGTGATGAGACAGAAATGCTGATCTATAAAGGGAGGGTGTTGACAGCCTTCAGAGTGACCTCAAGGGTAACGGTATCAGTACAGACAAGGCTGCAGGCATTTTTGAAGATAGGCCATAGTTTCAAAGATTTCTGAAACTTCTGAAGATGTTGCCCTGAGTCTTATGTTACTGATTTGTGCCCATTCACTTACCACTACAACAGTTTCCCATGGAAATGAAAAATATACAAGGTCAACTCCTGCCTAAACAAAGAGATATGACTTTGTCCCTCTCTATGAACTTTGGCTAAACCACAAGAAGTTAATCTAAAGTGAAAGAGCGTTGGATACTAATGCAAGAATTTAATTAACACGGCAATTTTTCCTTTCTAGTTATGGAAAGAGGTACATGAGAATACTGTTGTGCTACTTTACCTTTACAAACAAATTATACTGTTCTTCTGGAGGCAGTTGGCGAAAAAATCATTGGTAACAGCAGGAATGAGTTTACATATGGGTATTTCAGGGTAAACAGCTGCTAGAATACTTGCAGATCAGCTCTGTTCTGCAGGGCAGTCTGACCACGGAGCTGGTACCTAAAAAGTCTTGCCTTACTGAGAGTCCTTTTTATATTCCTTATTCTATGAAAATAAAATATTTGCAATCTTTTTTCAAGAATATGACCTCTTCTACTCAAAGACAGTGTGGTCAATTGCTCCATTTTCTAAGGAGATGCAAGAAGGCATCTAATACATGTGCCTAAGTGCCATTGGACCTGCAATTCTAGAGAAAGAATTGGTCAATAATTTAGTATAATGAAATCAGGATAAACAATGACCTCTGAGATGCCAATTTCCAAATAATTACTGCAAGCTTTCCTCATTCCCTCCACAGCTCTAAAAACTTGCACCTGACGGTCAAAGATCTGTACACCACCTATACATATAAGAGAACATGCAGACAGTAATTTGGATTAGCTGCAAATTTGCCTTTACATTTTTTTTTTAGTCCTTTTGTGAAGTTTATTTAATTTGAAAATTATCCAGAGAAATGTAATCCAGCTCACTTATACTCCAACTARTAATCCAAAATCAAACGATTTCAGATTAGTGTAATATAAATCGTTATTTAATAAATTAATTGACTTTAAATAGCTACTAAGAGGTATTCTTTCATTAGAAATAAGTTTAAGTACTGTGAGAAATCGCAGTAATTACAATCAAGCTTTAAGGATTTCTGAGTAACTCAGTTGTTCAAAAATTATTGCAAGCATGCTCAAAAAAAAGCTTCTACCCTCACCCTCTTCCTGCTGCCCCAACATACCGTACATACTTGATGCTCAGCTACCTTTCTACCATGGCCTAGTGCTTTCCAGACAGTTTTTGTCTGGAAGTGGAGGAAAAAAGTGTTCTGTTACTGCAATGTAAATGAAGTTCGAGCTTGGCCAGGACTGCTGAAGGATACCTGGCACCATCCAAGCAGAAGGCAGATTAAAGAGGACAGCAAATAGTGCAGCTGCAGAAATTAGTTTAAAGCAAGTTGTTGTGACTGAGCCTTCCGCACGTGGTGGTCCATACAACCTGTCCTAGCACGGCATAGCCTTTGCCTGACATGCAGGATGAGAAGAGGAGCTGGAGGGCCTAACTGTAGCACCCCGGCCAAGGCAACGCAGCCGGGAGTCGATGGAGTCAAGGCAGGACGGGGCAGGCTGGGAACAGGGCAGCTGGAACATTCTTGTGCCTGATGTATTTTCCACTGCCCAGATGTTCCCCAGTTGACACAAGCTGTGAGACGCTGGATGCGCCAGTCCCGGAGGGTGTTCTGACCCCTGGGAAGCGCTAAAGAGGCCCAGGCCTGCCCGGCATCGAGGAGGCACAAAGGTATTTTGAAGCTCTGATCGTCTCTTCTCCCACCCGGTCCCTGTGCCAAGTTCAGCTGTGGTGCGGGAACTCAGCTGTGGCGCAAGATTCATTTTGTACGTTAACCCGATGAGCTAAAATACCATCTGAGACCAACATGTAGTTAATTGCTGTGAGAACAAAACTTTAAATTTCCTGACCTATTCAAAGTTTGAATTTCCCGTTAACTCCACACTCCCATACTAACAGATGTAGTTTCAAAACTCCCTGCATCGGAGCGTATGCAAAGAGAACAAGACGAGCTGAATTGCACACCCCTGGAAACCTGCTCTTTAAACGCAGAATGGTAAACTTCTAAATAAATCAATTAATGTGCCCAAGCGGCCCCCCCTTCCACGCAGATAATCCTGGCTGAAACTCTTATGCCAAAGCTATCCCTGCCATGGGGAGCTGGAAAAGCACTGGTTAGCAGAGCTGACTCATCAGCTGACTAGCCCACAACATCAGCCACAAAGGACCAAGAATGCTGGTGGTGGCATGAAGCGTGTGGGTGGGAGCAAGGAATAAGCAATCATCTGGCAGCCTAATGCAGTAGGGAGGGTTGACAACAATTCATTATTTGTTCCCCCCTCCCGCCCTAAGGCTTCATCCCTCTGCTGCAGTGATTCTCATCATCTTGACGCTGTGGTAGGGCTCTGTGTAGGGGAGGGAATGAAAGGTACATCCCCTCCCTGTGGCCCATGCAATGAAAGCATCAGCAGGCTATCTGAGCTTACCACACCCAGACCACATAGGGCAAAAGGCCCTCCTGGAGGAGAATGGAAAAGAGGTTTGCCTGGTCCCTCTTTCACCCAACAGGAGACGAGAACAATGTCTTGCTAGCAAAAAAAAGAGAGCATCACTTTCCCACCAAAGTCATTCTGTTAGTAGCGAGAAGAGATGGAGATCCAGTTCTGGAATGGCAGAAGGCAGATGTAAGAAAAAGCTCTTAGGGACAAAGCAAGGAATACAGGGAAAAGGGAGAATGTTGTAGCAAGATGGGAAAAGAGGGCAAAAAACCTATATGGAGAAACAAGAAAATCTACAGATGAGGAAGATGCAAAAAAGAAAAGCATTTAAAAAGAGGTGAGGTGGCTTATCTCTAGAAAGGCCGCTAGACAAAAAGAGGTGGAAAATATTTCTCAAAGATTTCAGAAGAAAACAGATTAACGAACTACAGACACTGAAACAGGGAAGGAAAGTCACCAAGGTAAACAGCAAAAGCACATACAGGAAAACAAAAATTGGCAGACTTAATTAAAAGCTTGACATGAAAGTACACTGATAAAATCCCCCAAATTGTTCACATGTATCCCATTATCTCCATGTAAATCTGAGTTCACTTTCCAGTGTTCTTTCCCTCCAGCAGCCTGCTACCACTGCAGATCTGGCTGCAATATGGCTAGCTGGTCCCCAATTTACCTAGCACGAAACACTCTCCAGCCAAATTACTGGAGTGGTGAAGGTGTGAGCTCACCCCTCCCAGGCTTCAACCTTTTCAATGACATTTTTGCTTTGATTCCTAAAAATACATTTAACTTCAGGCAATGCAGTTTTCAAAACATTGGGCCAGATTTTGAAGGCCTGGCTTGTATTACTCCACTAATGCCAAAGTTAAGCAAAACATAATAAGGAATTAAGGACTTGACCAGTTGTCCTCATGTTTCCTCCCCAACCAAACCTGTTGTTTTCTGAGAAGAGGCTTTTTGCCCGAACTTTGCCTACAGTAGGTCTTTCCTGGCAGATTGCCTCCATGGGAAGGAGATTAGGTTTCCCACTGTCCTCGTCATCCTTGGAAAGTTTCTGTTACATTTCCCAGTCTCCACTACAGGCATTTCAGGGCTTAAAAGTCTTCCCCAACATGTTTTTCATATGCTGCTCTATGTATCATTTGGCAAGAGGGCCATGGAGAGGCATAAAATTGTAGTTTGCCATTGCAGCTTTTCTCTAGCTGGAGAAACCATTCCGCTTTATTTCCTGAACTAACACTAAGCTAGTTGAACATTATCTTCAGAGATTCAGAAGATGGAATATCTGCTGAAGCTAGAACATCTGAAGTAAGCACGCTGACCCCTGTCTGGAGATCGTGACTTGACTTGACTTGACTAGATAAAGACAAGAAACAATAAAGAAACTCCTCTTTTCCAAATGACCTCTTGGAACTTGGTGCCCCTGCAGTGTTGCTGCAAGGGGCACATCCTCTGTCCAGAAACTGACTTCTCCTCCCACCTCATTCTGGCAGAGGTGACTATCTCAGTCACACTATTGGTTTTAAAGACATTTTCAATTACCACCATGATACTTACAAGGTGCGATCACGAAGCAAACCTTCAAACTGACATTATCTCTGCTTTCCTAGCCATAAGTCATCAGCAACAAATGTAGGGTGGATCACTGTCCCCAAATAATATGGCACTTCCTACCAAATTTATTAAATATTTCTAAAGTGCTTGCTAGCATCAATAAGAATAAAGACTGAATATTGCAATGCGTAATACCTTCAAACTCTCTGCCATGTCACCAAGTATATATTTGGCTCACAAGAAAGAACTCTTCCCTTAAACAGGTATATAGAAGTATATTGCTAGGGTTTAATTATTATACAGTTCTGATGGTTCTGAAGAAGTGTTGAAAACAATCAGTTCCTGTTGAACACAGTAATTTGAGAGCACTCTGCACCATGCATGGCTAAGCCTTTAATAACTACTAAAGTAATTCCTGTGATTTTAAACATCTGTAATTTCCTCACACAAATATTACTTGTTTTGAGATATACAGCCTTTTTCTTTATGCAGTGATGTAGATTAAGACATAAAAAAGTATGGAAAGAAAAAATGCAGTTCCATTTTTCTCCACTTACTGTCTTAGCCCTCATAAAAACATATTGGAATATTTTCCACATAAATCCTTACATTCATCAGTTCAAGATGTATTATCTAGGTTAGATTATTTCTCCTCTCAAGAAATGTTTTCATAAAGTATTATTTATTGGGCCATTTTCCCATATGAGGTTTATAGGGGTCATTTGATGGCACAATATTATAATAAATTATTTGGAACAAAATACAGAGTTTTTGTGACAAGTTTTCAGTGATACTGATATAAAACATAATACTAACACAGAGAAGATAGCATTTTCTGTACAGATGTTGAAACACTCAGGAATATATAAGATTAATATAAGGTGACATATGTTTTGCAACTATACAATTAGTAAAGTGGTTATGAAGTTGTTAATGGACTAGAAAAAGAAAACTTAAAATATGTTGGGTTTTGATTTAGATCTGATCTTTGCTTGTTTTCAATCCTCTTCTCTCAACTTCTTTCAGCTGTTTCCAATATGTAAGTAGCCAATTCATGTTGCAGGTTCAGAGGTAAATGGGAATAGCGGACATTTTATTTATTATAACAAAAAACTACAGGCAGAGCTCTACTTCCTATATATACCTTCAACTTGATATATTCCATGCAGATATAAAAAGGGAATGCATTGAGGGGATTTCAATGGAATTTTAGGGACACAGTAAATCCATGTGATACGTGTTTGGCAAGACTGTTATATAGCATCGAACTTTCACAAAAGAAATTATGAGCTTCTTTGAAGAAAGTTTTAAAGTCTGTTTGTAACTTCTCTTAGTAAGCATTTAATTTAGTTTACTGATATGCATTCTGCTTCCACTTCTACTCATATAGATGTCAAGATTTTAGAAAATTTATCAGTTGCATTATCTACATGATTGCACCAAAAATTATAATCAAATTAAAACTGGATTTATAAAGGGAAATCTGCTGTGCCTCATCTAAAAAAAATATTTCATTTCATGGTGGTGAATGTTCAGCGCACTGACTAATATGTTACTGCTACATTAGATAGAGAAGTAAAGCATCTGTGTTAGTCAGTTGGGATTTTCTTTCCAGTAACATAAAAAAGACAGTAGACCAAATACAATTAAATGAAAACAAGCCCTTTAGAGTAATCCATTGAGCCAAACTGTAGGACTAATCATATAGAAAAATGAGGTAAGCTTTGCAGAAGCCAGCTCCCATCTGATGTTTTATGATTTCCAAGCACCTAAATAAGATCTAGTCGCAGCCTAGAAAGACAGGTGTCTTGCACAGATTCAGCCGTATAAATCATGTGATAAATCATAAACTTCTGGGTTTGACTAAATCATCAATTTATTTATTTACTTTCATACTTCTATAAACCTACCAGCCACCTGCAGCTCTGCTTATAACTAACAAGATTTTTGTGCAGGAGGGTGGGTAACCCGGGCATGATTTCAGGAAGGGCATTTCATCCGTAAAGGGCAACGTGAAGAAAATGAACGATGGCTGTAGGAGAAAGAGTCAAAGCTACAGAAAGAGGAGTGAGGGTTGATAAGAATAAAGACTTGATATGCAAGGATTATTACAATTACATGGCCTGTAATGGGAAAAAGCCGGGCAGAGAGATGCCCATGGAGGTGGCGGAGCAAGTTGCTCAGTCAGAGAAATGGCCAAGAAAGAGAAGTTAGTAGCTATGATTTCTGTGGAGCACAGACGCCAGTGATGTCAGGAAGGCCTGTGATACAGAGGTTACAAAACGATGAAGATACAAGATTTGGACAACAGTCTTTGCATTGTGTTCAGAAAGGAAGTTACGGTCCAGAAATGGTGGAGGGAGACAAGATGTCCCTGGGGTATAGAGGCAAGACAGAGAGCGAGGGTAGAGCGTGGCCTCAGCTGGACCCCAGGGAGGTGCCCGATGCCCGGGGTTGGGGCTGTCCCTGGTGCCCCCCGGCTGCCCTGCTCCTGACTGCAGTGGTGAGACAGGCCCTGGTTGGGAGGTCCTGATGGACACCATGGGGAGCCTCCATCCCTTAGGGAGCAGCCAGCCCTTGCGGCACCCTGGCAGGTGCTTCTGACAGTGGATGCTGGAGCAGCAGTGATGTCAGCAACCAAATGGACAGGGGTTTAGGAGAAAAGAAAGGAAGCACCAGTCTTGTCCATGGACAGCATTCAGACAAAGATATGCCAAACTGTTTTGGAAATTACACAACACGGTAGACTGAAAGGCATGAACTGAAGAGACTTCAGTCTTCTCCAAGACTATGAGGACTGGTCAGAACGTGAAAATCAATTATTAAAGAAATCCTGAGAAACGGTGTCTGCAGGTCACCTGATAAATTTCTTCCTCCCATGTCAACACTGAGCAAATGCCTCAGGCTGCTACTCAGAGAAGATGTCACCGTTGAGTGTTGCATGACACGAAATAAGAGTTTCCAGATATTGGCACACATTTTCTGAAGCAGTAACTAGGTTAACCAGGGCTGCCTACCTGAATTCTAGTGAGGTGTTTTGTTTATTGCTAGCGTTTAATTTAGATTCCATTTGCTTGTTTTAAACTCAGTTAAAACTCCAAGCACAGTATGCAAATAAACCCCATGCACCCCAAGTACATTCAAAAAAGTCAATAAAATGCTATCAGTAAGCAAAATTTAAATTTAATTTGTCAGAGACTAAATAAAATCTTGAAAAGACACAATGAATTACAGAAAACCCTCAGGGCACTTAGCCTTGCCTTCTTCCTTGTCTTGATATCCTCTTGTCCCTGGGTTGAGTCGTTCTAGTGGATCTTTAGGGCTATTAGAGATGGAAACACACTTGGCCCCTCAGAATGAAACACGGGTCACTCACTGACAAAGCATGCACATACCTAGTATAAGCCAGGAAACAACAGACACATACAGACAATGCAGAGGGAGCAATAAAAAAAAAAAAAAACGAGACAATACTGATGCTGATGCACATGACAGGCAATGGTCTCAGAGCTTCAGTGACCTAACAATTAGCAGGGCTTTGGGGAGCAGAACAAGAAAGAAGTTTTTAAAAAGAAAACTCTTGGAAGTGGATAATAAAACACATCTGTGAGTGGTTAATAGAAGCAACACAGCATTTATTTGAAAATCTGGTAAGTAGATGATGGAAGGCAGTTAAGGATCTGGCTATTAATCTTTACCCTCTCCACTCCAGCCTACGCTTCATATATTAGGTATGAAGTCCAGTTGAAAATCATGATAGGGAAAAGTGGTTTTAAAAACAATTAAAATAATATCATTTTGTCTAGTCTTGACACACTTCTGCAATGTCCACATTTACCCTGCCCCCATGCCTAGCCTTCAGGCTGCATCTCATGGACTTCTCAGAGTCCCAGCAACCACCATGCTTTGCTAGTGAGGCATATGAGACAGCATTTCAGAACTTCATGAACTGACTCTGTGAAAGTACTACAAAGTCCAGAAGCTAAATGGTAGTCTTGTAATTAAAATTATTTTTAAAAAGTCTTAAAAAGGAAGCATTGTTTTAGATTTACATCTGAATGACAGGCTCTTAATTCAAGATATTAATGGGTTTGCAGCTTTCCATCTCCATGGACCACAAGTGTCATCTTGAGATCTGCCTTGGCATAGCCAATATAATTGTACAGACTCAAAAGATTGAAGTTACCTGATCTGGCAAGCACCAGAGAGGTATGTCTGCACTGGACATGATGGAGTGTAGCACAGAGATCTAGCTGAGCTAGCTCTAAGGATATTGGTATGGGCACACAGTGTCTTACGCTGCTACATGGAGATAACAGGAGCTTGAAAAAAAGTGTGGCCATATTGGGATGGCAAGGCACATACTCTAGTAAGCTGTGCCTCTCAGAAGGACTAATTCATGCGGGCTTATCCCCAAAGTGACATAGCCACTCTGCTTCTCGCTACAGGACCCGCTCTAACATCCGTATTGTTTCGGAGTTCTCTGCAGAGAGCTTCACCATGTGCTGTAAGCCAAAAGCAAAGTGGGAAGAGAAACCAGGAGGACAGACTCCCACACTGTTCTCTAGCCTAAAACTATTTGTCCTATTTGTCTTCAAAGCCCTATGCAATTATATTATGCCAAGCTAAATTCCTTGTTCTGTTGGATAAGAGGTATTGTCTTTCCTTTAAAACATATCTGTGTTTAAAATAAGAAACAAAGTAAATCATTTTCTTGACAGTAAAGAAACACGTTTCCTCTCAGAGATGGTAATCACTCATGAAGCTGAGAACAAGTGTAAACCAAGCCAAAGTTCATGCCTGAGGGAATGCTTTCCTACCTCCCATCCACTGCAGCAGTGACTAGGACAGAATTATGGCTAGGGCTTTCTACAATCACTGCAATTGCTAGCAACTTCTGGAGTAAAAACACAATCTTTCCTATGATGAAAACCAATCTTGTTTCCATATTCAAGGAAAACTTGGGTTGCGGTCGAACTAAACTTATGCTAAGTTCTTTCTCAGTCTCCAACATCCAAACACAATTTAACTCAAGAAAATGAGGTCAATAAAAGTTCATTCATTATAGCATAGGATAATAGAATTTGATCCACAGGGGACTATGAGGGTATTTCAACAGCTGTTACCAGGCTGGGCCAAGGAGGGTCTTAGCTGCAGAGGAAGGATTGAGGAAGCACAGTGCTCGAGCAAGACGAAAATCACGGAATACAAAAGACAGTGTGTGTATCAGTCTACTGGATTAGATGGGCCCAGTTTTTTCCTTGCCACATACCTACATTTATTTACATTGATGCTACGTGAGATGCATATTGTGAGCTAACCAAATGCAACCGAGCATAAAAGCCTACCAAATCGGAATGGTTAAAAATGACTAAGCAAGCTGGAAAAAGATAAAGACCTGCACTTAATGGCTCAAAGTATTTTGGGGACTTCCCCTAGCATTGGACCAATATAGCAGCCGTGGTTTGTGGGAACACCTRTAAAACCAGCCACTGTGTGTGTCTGTGACCATGTTGTCTGGTTCTGAGTGTACTTCTACTATTGCTAGAAACAGTGGAACTCTTCCAGCGCCAAATGCCCTCAGGAGAAATCCAACAGTCAAAGATTCCCCTCCCATCACTTGTCATTTCCAGTTCCCTGGTTTTATAATCAGTCTTGCCAATACCAGGAGAAACATTGAGGCCTACAGGGATGTTCACTTGAATGGCATCCAACAATAGAAAAGTGGTATAAGATATAGATCCAGAATCGCAAGAGGAAGTTCTGCAAGAAGAATCATAATGATGGTGTATTTCCCAAAGACAGCACAAAGTCTATAGAGTCCAGCCCTCTTTGTGCAGATGACTGACTCAGCCTAACAGCTCTGAGCTTGTGAGGTCTGACAATATGAACAACTCACAGCAAATRACACAAGTACCCAAGGAATACCAGAAAAGATCTGACACTTATTTATAACTAAGGTCCTTTATTTGCCATTACTCAAAAAAATAGGTATGGAATTTAGAGCCAGTCTCAGAATATGACACTTAACATAGTGTTGCACTAACAGGTTCCCTTGGTCTTCAAAGGTGACAGGAATTCAAGAAATTTAAGATTCCTCTTCTTCTTCCTGAATATAGGCTTATTCTGAAGTAAAGCCTGCTTGTAAATCTACTCTCCCTCTCCTACAAAACCCATGTTGTTTGCAGGAAACTAAAGAGAAAGCCAGCTGGCAGAAGGAGGTCCATCCTCTTACAACGAGGCGCAAAGAGGAGATATGGTCTCCTTCCAAGAGTCAGCAAAGGTCTCCCAAGGGTCAGAGAGATCTCCAGGTTATCCAAGAGGACGTGTAGCGCAAAACAGCCTCAGGTATTTGTTACATGGAATGAATGGTGTCCCCAGGAAACAAGGGGAAAAGAAAAAAGTGAAGCATTGGTGTAAGCAATATGTCACAATAAAATGGTCTCTCTGGCAATTAAAAGTGTCAAAAAATCTAGTCAAAATAATCCACTGTTTGAAAATGGGTAATGTAGGGGAGAGCCAATGTGCAGCTGCTTCTCCAGAAATTAGTCCTGCCAGATCTCAGGAATGAATACATGCAGCTAGCCTGCTTAAAGTCTTGACGCTTGTACTAAAATTTCACTAATGTAGTATTTTAACACTTGATTAGATAATGACTTGCAGACAGTAGGTCTTCCTTCAAASCTTTACTTACGTACCACTTGCACAGCAGAACACTTTTTCCTCTTTTCAATTGCTATATTGTTATGAAGATGGTAAAATTATAGAGCAGTAGAGAGTGGAAAATGTTTCTTTCATGAACACTCCCTTTTTGGCTGAAACACTCTGAATGCTGTGGTAATTTGAATACGATGATTCAATACAGCCACAGGAATAACCTTACCTGTTACCCACTCTGACCTCACATGAAGGTTCCTTCTCAGTGCGAGTCATTGAATAAGCTGCCCTAAGAAACCTAAACAGCCTACATGCTTATAGACAATCTAATAAACTATGACTGTGGACTACAGCAACAGATACCCTAAAGTCATTTTGTATGTGTGCAAAAAGAAAAGTCCTTATTTCTCTTTCAGGAGAGAAATCATTCAGGCATTCTGTTTCAGAGGACAGCTCTGGGAGTGCTCTAAATCAGTAGAATATGTCTTTAAAAAACAAACTTGTAATTGTTAAACTGTTCAGATATGTTGGGGACTTCTTGATTCAAGGTATCAGCTTCAACCCTAGCTAAGCAGAGAACCACAACTGTAATCCTAGATTTATAACTCAAAGTACAGATTTCATTAAAAACTAGAGGCTTGTTGATAATCTGAAAACCTCTTATTATTTCCATAATGGAAAACAATATATAAATCGTACCAATAAAATATCAGTTGGAGTGAAGAGATGGAGACAAGGAGGTATAATTCCATGATTGTTGATTTAGGCATTTTATCCTGTTCTCCATGTAGCCTCTCTTATAATCTTTATTTGTATTTCAAATCTTTTATTATTTTACTTTTCCTATATCTGTTCTAAATATATCCAGTACAAAGGACCTGGAGAGAGTCCAATGAAAGGACATGAAGATGATGAAGGCACCGGAGCATCTCTCCTATGAGGAGAGGCTGAGAGAGCTGGGACTGTTTAGCCTGGAGAAGAGAAAGCTCAGGGGGGATCTCATCAGCATGTATAAATACCTGAAGGAAGGGCATAAAGAAGAGGGAGCCGGGCTCTTTTTGGTGGTGTCCAGTGGCAGGACAAGAGGCAAGGGGTACAACCTGAAGCACAGGAGATGCTGTCTGAACACCAGGAAACACTTTTTCACTGTGAGGGTGACTGAGCACTGGCACAGGTTGCCCAGGGAGGCTGTGGAGTCTCCCGCCTTGGAGATATTCAAAAGCCATCTGGACATGGTCCTGGGCAACTGGCTCTAGGTGGCCCTGCTTGAGCAGGGGGCTTGGACCAGATGACCTCCAGAGGTCCCTTCCAATTTCAACCCTTCTGTGATTCGCAAAGACTATAGTTTTAAATTTAAGGGAAAGCTTCAGGCTACTGGAACCAGCTAACAAATGAAAGAAGAAATTTCCCCATGGAAATGTATCCAGTATAGGCCATAATTGTAACAATAAACTCAAAAGTATGAGTTTAGTTTCAAAATCAGTTAAATCTTGTGGAAAAAATTTTCCTTGCTTATGTAAAGTCAAGTCTAAAAAACATATTTATACCAAAAGAGCAGAACTTGTCAATCCAGAAAAAACCTTAGCTGAGAGATTTTGAAAAGAAAACTCTGGGAAAACAGAAATGTTAGGGAGAGACAGTGGGGAAAAAAGGGATGCCTGGTAACCCCTCTGCTTGCACTGCAGTGGAATCCTGGATCCTCAGACCAGGAGCTTTCGTTCAGGTAAGCAGCACTCATAAAGCAATGTTGAATAGCATTACGGTGCAGATAATACACTGAAAGCAAGATCATTCTTTGCTTCCCTACCCACCTCAAGTTTTAATTTCTTAATTTTCTGTGAGTGTCACTGGAGTGACAGGCGTGTCACATCAGAAACAAGTCTGCAAGCTATGGACTGTGGACTGCAGCACTAAATATTCAAATACTACAATAAATAATAGCTATCCCTAGGACAGCCTAATCTAAAGAACCTAATGAATGAACCTAAGGAATCTGAATCAAAGTAGTAAGAAGTCCATGTATGTTATCGAGCTATGAGATGAAGGGCCATGGATACAGTAGGAGGAGATGAAAGCTGGAACAGACTGCAAGTAATTGAGGATACTGAAAATCAGGCCAGCTGGGAGGAATCCTTTGTTGCTTTCTTCTTAAAAGGGATAAATCCAGTTTCCATTAAAGATAAACCTCGGTGGGAATTGGATCACACCAAACACATAAATGAGTAAAAGGAAATGACCCACTAATATAAATGTTAAATCAGAAGAAAGACAGAAACCACACAGTGTGTGCTATCCTGCCAGAACTGAAAAAATAAATATATAAAAGAGATTTAATTGAAGGGGAGAAATGGGTTAGAAGGAGGGAGGGCAGCTTGGTGAAAGTGACCAGGAAATCCTGGAACCGATGGTTCTTCCAGCGGCAGCAATCCAAGGCACAGCAACGTGAAGACACCAGACCTAAAGAAGGGAGACTTCAGTACACCTGGAGAACTGGAAGGAAAAATCTCAGAGGACAGATATCTAAGGGAAGTAGGAGCTGGATGTTCTTTCAACAAACCAATGTGTAGGGGATAAGTGTAAACTATCTCAATGGGTGGGAAATACAAGAAAAGACCATCTTAAAAAAATCCTGAGTTCTTCAATGACTGGAAGCTCACAGAAAATATTTTTTAAAATGAGTAAAATAAAGCATAAGTGTATAAGAAGAAAAACAGAAAAGCCAATGCGTAAAATAAGATGTAGCAAGAAAGGGAAGGTTATAAAGAGCATGCTGGAAGCCCTTTAACCATACAAGGTTGGGAAAAGAGTTTTCTGCTACTCAGCAGAGGGGGAGCTACAGATAATGCAAAAAAAAAGTTTAAGTGTTTATTGCCTCTTTTTGCTTCCATCACCTAGGATCAGACAGACACTGCCACTAAACACCAGCAATAAGGCTAACACCTTAGGTACTTGGATGAGTTTAATATTTGCAAGTTAGCTGCATCTGGTGAAAGTCATTGCAGCATATCCTGAGAATGAGCTGAAGTGTACTCAGAGGTATTAGCTATTAGTCTATGAGAAATCATAATAAAAGGGGGAGATTTTGAAAGACTAGAAGAGGGCAAATGTGGACCTTATCTTTAGAAAGTATGGGAAGAKGAAACCACAGAATAGTAGGACCACTAAGCTGAGCTTCAATCCCTAGAAAAATACGGGAGAAAAATATCAAACAACCTATTTGTAAAGACTTAAAGGTAATAAAAAAGAAGTAGAAAGCAACAGATCTGTCAAGGATATGTTGCCATGTTACACTAAATTAATTACCTTCTACAACTGGACATGTGGATGGGAAGAACAATAGATATATATATACATGTCTTCATAACTTTAAAAAGGTTATTCCTACTGTCTCACAATGTTTTCATAAGTAAACTGAAGAATCTTGTTGGAAGGGGGTCCACGCTTACTTAAGAAACCATAATCCGAGAAAAGTTATCAGTCATTTGCTGTAAAATGGAAGGATGAATTGCACATACCCTAGATTAATTTTGAAAAAAGACAAAAGCAGAGCAACAAGAATGATTAAAGAAAATATAGCCCTGAGAAAAAACACAAAGGAGCAGGGCAGGGCTGTTTTGTCTAAAGAAGAAAAGACTGAGGGAAACATGGGACACCTTCATGGCTGTAAAAGCAGAGGTGCTACAAGAAAAGGGAATAAATTGTTCTTCTACAGAAGGAGGGCTTAAACTGCAGAGATCCAGCTTGGATGTTGGGGATTGCCAAGGAAGGTGTGGAACCACGCACGTTGCAGATTTACAAAAAATTTAGACAAATGTCCCTGAGGTTGAGGCAGAGTTGATTCTTCATTGAGGAAAGTCCATTACTGGCCTGCTTCCTAAAATCTTAAATTCTACGTGGAAGAAGATGACATAACATTTGTGACAAGTTTCTCAGATTCTACTATAATTCGGTTTAAAAATCCATATATAACTTCAGTCAAAGGCAGGTCAAATAACATGTCTCCATGTTTGACTGTCACTAATTTTTGAAAGATCTGGATTACAATTTTAATATAAAATTTACAGAAACCTTGAATATATTTATTCACGGAGTTAATTCAGGACTCTCTACGTTCCTTATTTAGTCACTCATAAATTTATCAACTTTTCAGCTTTCAAGATGAAATGAAGTCTGGAAGTAAGTAAATACAGAGAAGGCACTGAAGTCTGAAAGTAAATAAACACAGAGAGTCAAAATAATACTGCAAGGGAGGTTTTTGTTGGGAAGACACTGTTTTTGTGTGTGCATGCATGTGTCTCTGTTTGCATATGTGTGTGTGTGTATAAACACAAAATACACATTCGTGCATGCAATGTCCAGATGGGAAAAATAACATAAGCTATTGAATTAAATTACTTTTTATCTAAGTTATGTAGTGAAGGATTTCAAATACCCCCACTTCTTGAATAATCAAAAAATTGATCCATATTAAGGTCTCTATGTTTGCCATCTAAGACTGTACTCAGCAACATCAGTTATCATTTATCAGGCATACTTATGGCTAAAAGGATTAACATTAATGAATGGTATGTTGAAGGAAAGTTTGAGTGGCCTACCGATAGAAGGTTAGTTACACTAAGAACTGAAAGATGAGGAGCTTTAAGCCCTAGTTGTAACTGTATTGGTCTACCTAAATTGTCGTAGCTATTTTCCTTACAGGTACTGGGAAGCTTAAGTTAGCTTTCTCTCAGAAAGGATCTGAGACACTAAAAGAACAAGGTGCTATTCTTTTTACATTGATTTACAAAATTAACACCTATACTAGAAGGGAACAATTTAAACGATCAACAGAAGGGAGTCAGTTTTGAAGTGGAGCAAGACCACTATTTTTCCACCAGTGGAAAAACTGAGAAAAAGGAGGTACTAAAGGCTGTATTGTCAAGAGTGTTAAAGGAAGACAGATTACAATTAACCAAGATGGAATATGGCCAAGACAGAGGCCCAGCAAGTTCAAGTGGTCGCAGCCACTAAGTACCACTCCACTCCCACAGGAGCCCCACCCCAGGCAAATTTTTGTCAGGGCCAAATGACCGGCACAGCTTCTTATAGCAGTTGATGTCTCTCAAAGTACTGGTTTAGATCCACGCTGCTTTATACAAGAGCTCTGGTGAGACTGGAAGGTTACTGCTGYAAGCCATTTTGAAGTGCTTATCAGGAAAATGCAAAATTAATAAACGCATATAGCTTGGGGGGAGTGGGGCTATTAATAGAGCCACTACCAACTGATAACAGAGAATCAAAGACTGTAAACCAAGTAGACAGAAGAATTGTTCTGAAGCCAAAGGAAAACATTTCTAAGAATGAGAGAGGGAATCCACCATAGTGACTGTTAAACTGAATACTAGAAAAATCTGTCTCAACAACCAGATCTAAATTTTGGAAAAGAACCAGACCTTTGCTTAAACAACTTAACTAAGATGAACTGGCCATATGCTTCAAGGTACTAACTTGTAATGGTCACCGAAGAGGGAATAAATGACTGATGAATATTCTCTATCCCCTAATACCTAATTCTCTGCAAAATGATTTTCATACTTGAAATCAATATGGTGAGGTCACTCCATGCCCTTTAATTGGCTATTGATCTTTTTAAATACAACATTTGTGCTACACACCAAGTATTGCAGAGTAGCTACTGAAAGGACACCTAGTGGTAAGTAAATGAGTATGTCTAGAAACCGCTGGGACTGTAAAAGGTATGTAATTCTAGTTGTCAAGGGAATTGCTGAACTGTTATGGGTTGAATCTGCAATATCATATATGAACTTACGTGCCAAATAGCACTATTCATGGTTTTAAAAAAAAATGGAAAACAGCATTCTTACAAGCACTTTTTAAAAACATGGAATTTAAGCTTAACTTCCTTAAAACTCACAGAACAGTCTTTTAAACGAAAGATGCACATGCCTGTGTGTCATAGATTGCAATTTTGAATGTCCTGAATCTCCACTGCATCAATTTTAGGAATATTGGATAGCTGAACAGAACTCATTACAGATATGTTCTGCTTGATATTCAAGCCAAATTTCAGCTTGCTCATCATCGATCCTTGGGTCCTCCACTGTGCCACTCTAAAATAAGCTAAGCAATTCCTTCCCTTCTCGTCTTTCTCTCCTATGAAGACAAACAGCCGAAGCATATAAATTGTACACATTCGAGCTAATTTCACTCTTCTTTTTTTTGTCCGTCCAACTTTATAGTCACTTCTTGCCTGTGTTTATTCCAAACCCCTTAATATGTACTAATGCCCTTGTGACCAGGAGATGCCCACAACAGAAAACTGTGTTCCAGATGGAGTCATGCTGGTCTCATGCAGAGAAGGATTATAACCTTCCTGTGTAGTGACATGCTGCCTCTAGGCAAACAGACCAAAATCCACACTTGGCTTTCTTGTTTATGTCAACATATCATATTACAAGCATAGAACAATTTGCTGACCACTGTCCCTCTTCGATTATTGTTTTTATGTTCTCTTTTCTAGGTTTCTCTCTTCTATTGAACATCAGTTCCTCTGGATTAATTTTCCCTGAGTGAATTAGTACGGATTTGCTAGGTCAGTTTTTCCAGATATACATTTTTTTTTTATCCAATTTTATAACATCTCTGTATGCCACTGGTCTGTTCTCTGTCCTCACAGTGTTTATAACAGCTCACAACTTAGTACCATCCTTTGATTTAAAAAGCCACAAACAAGCCATTTCTGCTCTTCTGTCCTCTTTCATCACAACAAAGATAGAAACACTGGGATGGATATTTTTTGTCTGCTTTTTTAGATGACTTCCCACCAAAGTTTTGTTTTAAAAAAATCAGATTCTGCCTTATTTCTCCACAACTACAAGAAAGTAAGTAGATCGTGCCATCAAGCTGAGGCTGCAGCTCCTGCTCTTACCCAAACGTTAGCACCCATTCCTCACCCAGCTCTGTTTCCACGGCTCACCTCTCCTCCACTCCACCCTTCTGAAGCTCCAGCCTGCTCTCTGGTCTTAAAATGGCGTGTCGTTTCCTTCCTTTACTATAAACAATGCTTTCTGTAACCTTAGTTTCATGATGTAAACATTTAAAAATAAGAATGAAGGGAACACAAACTATGTGTTCAATTAGGTAATTTGGGGATTAAATTAAATGAAATCTCTCAAAACATGGAACATTTCAGAGTAATGAAGTCTGGCTTTACTTGTTTTCCTTTTATCCCATCCCTTTAAAAAAGGGAGAGAATGAATCTTAGAAACTCTGGCAGAAGGGTAGTAAAGGCAGCTGAAGACAGCTTATTGCTTGTGAATCCAAGAGAAATGAAAGTAAAGCTCAGAGGAAGGGGCTGTAACACTCAGGTATGTGGGCAAAGAGAAAGAGAGGCGCTCTGTACACTGCAGGATGCTGGAGGCTGGGCAACCAGCTGCCACAGTTGACATGGGAGGCTCCTGCTATCAGTAACATCACCATCTGTAATCTGATGTCAGCTTGTAAAATGCCCTGCAGTCTGCCAAAGCCTCTTCAAAATCTGGCATTTCTTTTATAATAAAATATATTTTAAAAAGCAAGAAACCAACCAACAGATATCATTCTTCAGTCAAAACAAACAAACAAAAAAATTGGGCTCCCTTGTAGACACTGTGCATAATAAGGAATAGCAACAGGAAGGAGTAGCAAAGAGCACTAAAAGAAAAATAATGTCCATAAAAAAATCTCTGCAGTCCACCTATAAGTTTTGGTCAATTATACTCCTTCAAATAGGCTTTTTTTTTTTCTTTTTTTTTTTTTTTAAAACAGCTCTAGAGAGGATTTTCACTGTTAAATCCCTAATCTGGATTTTGCTCTTGTGAACTCTTCAGCAACAGAAGAAACTAAAGCTGTCTGCAAACTTAGAAGAATTCTTATTATGTACATCTGAACTTGCACATTTGGCTTTCATTGTGCGGTGTGCCAGACAGCTACAAAAACAAAGCACAGCCTACTACAGCTTTAGTCAACACTTTAAACTTCAGATGTCACTTATCCTGAAAGAAAGTGATCTTTCTGGCCTTTCAAGCAAGCCCATTTCCTCTTGGCATGCAGCAAACACAGGTAGTAYGGTAGTTGCTTGACTTTCACATCGTATTTAAACAGACATTGCAAACATGCACAATAATAGCTTCAAAAAGGGAGTTCAAAGTATCTACAGGTATTACATCTGCCCCAAGCCTCTTTGCTGGTTTAGGGATTTTACAGTCATGTTTTCCCGCTTCCTAAAGCCTGCTGAGGAAGGCTGGGGATTATCCCATTATTTGGTGAAAAACACACAAACAGCATAGGAGGAAATGCACAAAATTTCCAACACAACATCCTGTGCACAAAATAAGTTCAATAGTAGATCTTCTTTTTCTTCCTTTATCAATATAATACTACTTCATAATTTTACTCAGGATTAGTACAAAGCAGCAATGAATTAGAGGGAGACTTTTAATGGGATATTGATATCTTAACGAGACCTACCTTGAAAGAAACTTTTGACTCGGAGATAGCTGACACTAAGGCGCAAGACGGACAGTTTGTCCAGCTTCGATATGATGTCAGGTGGAAAAGGCAGGAGGCTGGCCAGATGGTCCAGTTCTGCGTTCAGACGGTCCCTGTGTCTCTTCGAAGGATTTGATTTTTCATTCCCGACTGCAGGCCTTCTGTGGTGGAGAACACATTTTCGATTACCTGTTTTACCTCCAGATAGTACAACTGGAGACTGAGATGTTGCCTGCAATTAGTTATAACTGGCATATTTAACCTAGCTTCTATGAAAATCTTTAAAGTTTCTATCCGCTGCCAAAAAGAGATTTACCATTCTGCATTTGCCATTGTGCAAAGAGATGGGCATTGGCCTCTCTTTTCACATCTGCCCAGTGGAAAAAAGATGAAGAACTGATACCTCTTACTCACCTTAGGGGAATGGGCACTATCTTCATGTTTTAGTGAATACCAGGAAAAATGATTTCTTATCTATGTTGTACAAATCAGGGTCAGAACAGCAGAGGAAAATTACCATGACTAATGCATGAACCCATTCAATACCCACTGTATTCAAAGCATCTTAGTGCCCTCCATTTAATGACTCAAAGTTAACCTGAGGGTCAGGAGATAATTAAGAAAAGAGCCTGTCTTTAGACATGATTTTTAAAAGTATGGGAAGCAAGGTGAAGAGACGTTCTTTCCTCAAGCTCAAAAATCCTGTGAACAYTCTCACATTTACCTTCCTATGTCAGTAATAACAAAGATAAAATTTGGTTTCTCTCTTAAGAACATTGATATTCTTCCCAAAACTTAAAGACTAATGTTACTCGGATTTCTAAGCCAAGCACTCCTAGTCCATCCCCATTTCATGTCCYTCTCATGCAGTGAACAGGACCAGATGCCTCAGAAAAGCTATTGTGAAAATGCATTAAGATGAAAYACGTCACAAATGAGGAAGCTCAATTTTGGGGTGTCCGCTGATATTCTTCTCACAGAACGTGTAAGATGCTGTTCTCAAGCAGGAGAAAAGGAAAAACTGGTGCACTTGCACACAGTCATGGAAACCTGATTTCCAGCATGACAGCGAGGAATGGTCGGTGCTGAAGCACAGACTTGTCAATTAAGCAAGAAGACCTGAGTGGTAAGTTTGAGAAGGTGGTTATCTCCAGCAGACAGCCATTGCTGGACCCAGCAGTAGTCAAGTGCGTTACCCAGGAATGAGCCACAGGGCACTGGATCCATAAACTACACGGATCCACAAACTACACGGATCCAYGATCTCAGAGGGAGTGCAGCAGCCCAGTGCTATAGCTGAGCTAGCATCTCCCAGGGGACTTAGTGCTGTGTCTGCTGGTCCTCCACTTGCTCTCCTAATGCCCATGTTCAAGTTCTTACTGTAGCACATCACCACATTCCTCCTGAGGCACATTCGCCAGAATAAGAGACATTGAGAGAAAAATCAAGGAGGAAAAGATGGAAAAATACTCAAGAATGGGAAATGGTAGGCAAGGAAAACACAAGTGTGCTAACAGTTTCCACTTTCACCTAACTAAAAGCCACGATCATAATCTTGTGTAGCTTAGCTGGTGCTCCAGTGGAGAATCAGAGTAAAACTAATTCTTTGTAGCACTTTACTAGTGCATTTCCACGCTCCACACATTTACTATATTTTTCTATCATAATTTTAATTTYGAGCATTAGTCTTTCACAAAGTGGTTAAAGGGTTAAATTGCAACATTTGCATGTTTCCCTCTTATAGGTGCAATCTTAATTTATCATTGTAACTATGATTAAAAAAATAATGTTGTGCTTAGGAATTAGTAAAAAAAATCAATGTTTTGTACATGTGATTGCTGACATCTCTGCTAATTGGAAACCTCTTAAACCAAATCAGGTACAAAAAATTCACTGCTACTTTTGAGAGCCTTCAGTTCATTTTAACAGGACAACTTGATGGACAGAATGAATGAAAAAATGTTTGAGGTAGCTGTCAGTGAAAACATATAATTCCTGCTTTTTCATTCAAAATTACCGAAAGTGGTATGTGGCCCTTCAATAACACAATGAGTTGCTTTCAAAGACATGGGGGAGATTTTGTTGATTGGGATGAATAAATAACTTTCCTCTGTTAGAGAGAGCAAATATGCAACAAATAACGCAATCAACAAGGAAGGAATASTCTTTTTTTACTTTTCCAGAGTTAGCTGTTTTTCAAAAAATTGCGTACATTTTGGGCACTAATTTTTTGGAGTAAACCCTGAAGCTCAGCCATCCTCACTATGACACCAAAAGGATGTCTGACCTGTGGAGAGTCGTAATTTTGTGGGAATATAGCCTATAGTTCAGTAGAAGCTAAAGAACATAAGCTTTTACTAATTGCTCTTTATATCTSACAAGCCAGCTGAAGCAAGGAAGCAATTTAGGATGGAAAAAATTAATTCCAATAAGAAAAATTAGACTGATGAGTTCAAGGGGTAAAAATTGTCAAGACTAACATGGAACAGAAATAGAAATTGTTCAAGCCTATTTGCTAYGTAAAATAGTGACTGCTCTATGCCAGCGAGGTATGGTTTGAGGCAATTTGTGGACTGCATTTGTACTGAGCGTAAGGAACAGTTTTCTAGAGATTGCAAGGAATGGTGTAAAAAGACTACGGAGAAAGTTCAGGACAGAGTCTTCCTGAAAACTCAAGGAAATGATTCAGTAAGGGAGTGAATCCAAACAAACAGGGGTTTGATGTAAATGGTAATTAGGTGCCAAGTGGATGCCATTTAAAACAATGCAAGTTCCACGGAAAGGCTAGYGTAGCTATCCACGAACAGAAAAGGGCAGGCAGGGAAATTCTTCAGTGGGCTGTTTTGAGGCAAATGGGCATTCTAGCCCTTATTTTGAGCTGAAAGTAGATGGTGCTTGTTATGTTTGCATTAAACCAGGGATTCTCAAACTGTGTAAATCAGGTCTAAACAGAGACTTAGCACTCACTCTAAGATACCTCTTTTACTCTGCTTTTCATACAACACTACTACAATGAGGTAGCACGTGTAACTAAAACAATAAAGCTGGCTTTTCCCTCTCTGCATTGTTAAACTGTTCAAATTCTGCTCTGCAGTAACAAGGACTTGTACCTGTACAAGACCCGTATCACCAGTCCCTGTTTGGTAGGAACTGATTGTGGGAGCTGGTGCAGAGAACATTTTCTGTTTCGGTGGTACGTAAGGCATTGAGCCATTTGCGCTTCAATGATCCAGTGTGCCCATGACACACAGACYGCCACTGGTGTAAACCAGTTTGGTGAGCTTGCAGAGGAATTTCCTGCAGCTACAGCTCTGTCTGCTGTTTGCTACCCTCTGAGGGAGCCTTACCCTGTTAATGAAAAGTTCACTCTGAATATGTTTTTAAAGTATGCTGAAGTGTTAAACCAGCAGGTGATCTAAACTGAGAAAAATCTAATCATTTACTATGATGGCAAGCTTTCAGTGAGAAGGGAAAGGGAAGAGAGAGACCATGAGATGCAACAGATATAGGCTAAGTGCAAAGTAACAGCAAGATGATTATCATGAACGTACTGACCAGCACCCACAGCCACTGAGATGTGCTTGGGCATTGCACAGGTATCCTGGCAGAGCTGAGCTCCAGTGCCAGCTGTATATGTGCAGATGTTCACCATCTCCTACGAGCGAAAAGGACCAACTGAGAGAAAGCTGTGTGAAGGAAAGGGGGCCCTTTGCCACCTTCTACCTCTTCTGGGTTTTCACAGTAAGGAAAGGTGAAAGCAGAACTAATGGTCAAGAAGACATGACACTGGCAGAGCAGATGAGAGGTGGGATAGTGTGATACCAAGTAAGAGGAAGGGCTATGCCACAGAGGGCCTTAAAATGAGAACTAGGAAGCAGGAGAGAGCTGCACCTCCTGAGGTCTCTGTTTACCCTGGCACTGGTACGGTTCTGGCTGAAGCAGGCAGTTTGGAGCAGTTATAGATACACTCAGAGCTAGGGCAGCTGTAGTTTGCCTTTAAAGAGCTGTAAAACATTACAAGAAATGTTTTGTGGAGGGAGAGAGTTTTACAAGATGCCAGGGTTTGAGACGAAGAAGTGGCTGAAGCTCTCAAATGGTAACTGTCCTGAAGTGTTGCCTTAGCATTTCTGGTATAAGTATTAATTTCAGCACAGTGATTTTAGTTTGAGGTTAAAAGCAAGATCTCTTTAGTTTTCACATGCTTGAATTACCAGTAAAATGTTAGATTTCCACAGGAAACAAACACTTRGTAGAAAATATTTTCTTTAGTCAAAACTCTGGTTCTCTGGCTGAAAAGCATATCTGATGGAAATTTTTCAATCAGTCTGAGCTCCAGGTGTTTGAACTGGTTCCATAAAAGTCAAAATTCTTTAGTGTAGACCACATTTGATGGGGCTGGTGTGGAAGCTTTCTGGGGCAAAAGGATAACAGCTAGGGGTTTTTATTTATTTGCATGTATAAAAGTAGAACTTAAACCTGATGTATTGTCTGAAGAATGGCAACCTAATGAAGATAGTGTCTCCTAGTTCTATGTAGAGAAGACGACTGAAACATATTAGGTCTTCCTGGTAAAACAAGTTTCCCCACACATTCTTCCACGGTCTTGTGGGTCTCTGCATTCTCCCGTGGAGCTTCTTCATACATTTTCATCACTATTCTGTAAAACTACCTCAGAATAGAATTTCTGTGCCTGAAAAACCACGGAAGTACTGAGCAATATCATTCTGTGACATCCTGAATTAAGAGCCAGCTGCAGGATCACCACCTGGCTTGACAGCCTGATCACAAAAAGCTGATGGAGAGGCAGAGCTGGCCTCCTGGGATGCACTGAGTATGGGCAGACATGAACGTCCCCGTTGTTCTGCAAAGGGRAAAACTGCTCCTCTGTCCTTTGAATCCTGGCCTTCCTCCATTAATCCCTACAGAAATCCAAGTATCCTGCTCAGACTGGCACCTGAGCTCACTTATTCCTTTGTCAAGAGAAAGTTAAATTTCTAGAGGCTATTAGTGGAAAAAAGAGAGGAATCATTATTAGGACTGGCCAAAGAATTCCCATCAACTTTTTTTCCTGTGAAAAATTAGGTTTTTCAACTGAACAAATACCTTTCCCAGAACAGGTGGCAGCATCTACCATGGTTCATTATCAGAATGACAGGGGAAAAAGTAGAACAAGGCCATGGAGGAAAATGTGCTGTGCTAGCAAACAAGAGAAAAAAAAGCTGTCACAAAACTGGTATGACATGGATCAAAATCATGGTTAAATATACTGTTCAATTAATAGGCTATGTCTACCCTTCTAAATTCAAGAGAAATGATTTGAGGCAGCATAACAGCAAGGATACCTCAGAGTCCTGAAATGTCAGTAAGGTCTGTAGGACTGAAAGACAGAGACGGTGAAAGGAGCTCTGTCAGCCAGTCGGTCGGTCTTGGGCATTCAGAGCCTCCTTAGATCAGAGTTAGGAAGTCCCTGAGTGAGGGAGTGAGCGCAGGAAAGGCTTACCAGAGACCAAGCCCCCCAAACAGATAAGGTCTGAGGAAGAGACCAGTGTTGCTAGGAACTGAGAAATCATCCTCAGCAAGTGATAAGTAACCAACCACAGAAAATAGAGGGCCGTCTCCAGTGCGGGAGCTCAATAGTCTAATAATTCAAAGCATATGATTCCCTTTGTTTTAATCAAAACCAAGTTTCTTGATCAAAATTGTRTATGTCCTGGCTGGATAAGCTCATGCTCAGGTACCTGTACTGCAATCTCATAGCAAAGCTATTTTCAAGCTAGCATTACTTGCAATGGCTCCCAAGGTGAAAACTTGGTTCCATCAAAGCAAGTGAGAATTTGCTTCTGATTTTGTTGAAGCCAGAACTTCAAAAAAGGCTAATGAGGACATTCCTTTGTTAGCAAGTAGTTTGCTTAACCGTTGCATTTATCTAGAAGTCATCTTTGAGAGAAGTTCTTCTAGCTAGCATATATGCTCCAAACATGAAGCTTAATGTTTCTCAAAGCAACTGCAACTCTCCCTCCTTTCTCACAAAAGTTATGATCCATAAACAGTTCTGCACAGAGGTAATTTCATGTACTGGAGCGGTTCCATACCTCATGCAGTTATAAAGTTAAAAACCCACATCCATACTTGAACAGTAGTGCAGAAATGTTACATACATTTTGGATTTAACACTCAGGTTTTGCAGGAAGAATCATTTTGTTGTGTCATTATCTTTGTTTATTGTCACCTATGATAAATTTTACACTAAAAGAAATACTTTTTAAGTGGGAACAAGAGGTTCATGTGCAAATACTCTCCAAAATGCAAACAAAATCAACAGATTTCACTCAAACATTCACAGAAACTCCCCTTTGACTTTAGACCAATACATACAATTTTAAGCCAAGTGGATTATTTTTAGAAGTTCTGAACAACTGAAAGTAGGGAAATCTATTTTAGTTACCTTCTCATCCTTAAATTGTCTGTGAAGGCCACCATTGCTCTAGTTCATAATTTTAACACAGTAAAAATGCGTGTTTCATAACCATATAATCAAGTGTAACACAGAAGATGTGGGATGATTATATTAAAAAACTTCATTTCACAGCGTGGTTTATGGCATCTGGAAATCATTTTACATTTGAGTGATAGCAACCTTTTTTCCCTCCCATTTCAAGCATCTTGTAGTAACAGCTTCCCATTGCTTTTCTTCTTTTTCTGCTTTGCCTTCACACATACAATTCCTCTTTCCTATTTTTCTCCTAATGAAAGTGATCCCGTAGTAAATAGTGGTTTGAAAATGATGTGTTCTTTATGCAAAAAGTGAGTCACCAGTCTGCTTTTTCAGTTGGCTGAACTGACCCACTTTTCGGGCTCGCATATGTTGGACCTAGCGATGCCCCAAGCGAGGCTAAGCCAAGGAAAGGGGCAGCGGGGAGCGCAATGCCAGCGCACTGGGCACACAGCTTCTCAAAAGGCTCGTTGAAAAGGTGGCTGGGAACACAGAAGCGCGGAGGTGGCAGCCACCGCTCTGGCACATTGCCCAGTTGACATTTAGTCCAGCAGTATCTTCTGCCTACAAAAAAGTGCTGTCCCTCTCCGCTCCTTGCAGCAGGTACTCTGCAGTAGACTGTGGTACACACCACAGCCACCGCTGGCCTCCTCCTGGGACACCTAGTGATGGGTAAGGACGGTTTGACCCATGCTTGGCATCCTTTCTGCAGCCGGTCTTAACCATGAAGAGCCAGCCTCCCGACCAGGGGTTTCTCGCTGCAGAGAAAGAGATTAGGTCTATCCTGTGTCAGTGGACCATGGGAGGAAGGGACTCCTTCTTTCACCTCATTTCTAGCACATACGTTCAGAGGGAGACGCCTCCTGATGTATATGATACTTAACTGTTTCTGAATGGGTTTCCTCCTTTTCCTCCCAGCATATAGGCATTCCCCCGGAGGAATCATTGTTTTGATGCTGCAAAACAAAAGGAATAGGTTTCTTAGCTTAGAGGTTTCTGTGTTTCCTACCGCTGTACAAAATGACAGCACCGAGAAAGTTCAACCGAGGAAAATGTTTGTTCCTTGAGTGTGGCATTCAACAACACTAAAAAGCACAGTGGCATTAGTTAAGATAGAATCTTAAGGCTTATTCCAATTTCCTACCTTAATATTATTAGAATATTGATGTTTATATTCAGTTTTCATTTTTTCAAATTAAGCATACCATACATGGTATAAAAATGGGTATAAAATGCATCCTGTTTACTTGATATCCAAAATTAATTTTTTTTCCTTCTAGGCTCATTTTTAAATTCAGCTAAACAAATAAGAATGAATAATACTACCCATCATCTTCTGCAGGGAGGATTTCACAGCTTTTTAAATACACAGGAATATTGTCTTTCATTACTGACACCGTGATAAGTAGGATGCAATTATTCAAATCAGCATTTTTCCAGGTCCTCACATCCTCATTTTTAAAGACTGAAAGTCTATCTGTCGACAGCTCAAGAAGTGACACACAGTATTGTGGTTAGCACTAGGACCCAATGCAGTGCTGATTGAGGTGACAGTTTTCAGACAAAACAACCTTATTATTGCTCTGTTTGAGCATGTTAGCCTTAGAGACATTGCAAGCTCTGAAACAAGTCTTTGCATTTAGTCTGTTTAAATCTTCTGGAGATTAGCTGAATATCAAAGTCTCTTGATTTTGAGTATTTTAGTCTTTCTGTGTGCTGTTCAACAGTGGGTGCATGCTGCCTGAGAGGTTACTATATCTCAAGAATATTTGCTGCTTTGTGTAAGATGTAAAATTAAGAGGACCTTCTATGTCACGGAATCAAATCCCATACTATTGAAGACACCTATATCATATAATGCAAATCATAAACTTACTGAACTTCATTTAACAACTGTTTAGAGGAGCTTTGCTTTTCATTGAAAGACAGCTTTCTGATAACTAGAAACCTTTCGCTTTCCGGCTTAAATTTGTTCATGGTCATTTTATGCCCATTTGTTCTTCTGCCAACATTGTCTTTTAGTTTAAATAGCTCTTCCTCCTCCATTGTGTTTACTCATTGGTGTATTTTTAAATATCAGTCATATCTTCAGTCAGCCTTCATTTTTCTATTCTAGGACAACCCAAACTTTTTTATTCCCCTCTCATGTTACAAACTCTTTATTCTTCCCATCATCTTAGGAGCCTTTATTTTCTTATTTCAATCAATCTGTCTATAACACGGATAAAGGTAATCATGCACAGTATATTAATAAAGTCTAAATTCATACATGCATATATATACATATTTATTGACAAACCATTAATACAATAAAGTCTTCTATTTCATACATGCATATATATACATATTTATTGACAAACCATTAATTCTTTATGGGAATTATCTCACTTGATATTTGTGTGACTGCATTTTCCTTTTTCATAGCCATATCAAATTCGTGGCTCACAGTCATCCTGTGGTCACCTAATATGCACAGTTCTCCATCTTCATGTATAACTTACAATAAATAAATGCACCGTTTATAGGGGAAATCTAACTTTTAGTGCCCAAGTGCCTGGCCATCCCATTCATACAATTAACCTCCAGTTCATTTTTGTTCTGTGAGAATTGTATCCTCTTCTGTATTGATGGTGCAAGCAACTAAGTTTATTGATATGCTCTTGGTTTTGCATGAAATTTCCTAGTAAAAATATGGTTGTCTCCAAACTGATAGATGAAGAACTCTGCTTGTAGTTTCCCTCCTGATCAGTCATTCTCCTTTCAGCACGCGTTGTTGACACAGTTCTTCCCCCAACCCTTTCAATTCTTTACTAGTCCTCAGCAGGGGGACTAGAAGCAGCACAGCATCCTTCACTAAATTCAGATAGATTAGGTCTACCATGTTTCCCTGATCTGGAAAATCAGTTACTGTATCAACAGAAAGCTATCAGATTACTTGGTCAAAATCGTCTAAATCTACATTCCGTTTTTATTCCATTACACAACTAACCACAGCCATTAATGGTTCTTTCCTTGAGAATTCATTCTAAAATGATGCGTAGTATAGAGATCAGACAAATAGGTCAGTAGTTGCCTCCTCTCAATTGTAGCTGATGCTGGAAACACCAGTCATTCTCCAGTTGGTGCAGTGTCATGTATAGAGTTCTTCCAGAAATACACAAAACAGTTTTTTTCACTATTACAGGGGACAATTTCATGTGAAATTAGATGAACTGCTCGGCCAAAGTCTATGAGGGATAAGATACAGTGCAATAAATACTGCTCCAGGTTAAGAAAGTTTGTTCATCCCACAGCCTTTGCTTAGATAAAGCCTTCTTGCCACCTTCAAAGACCTTGTTAGGTTAGGCTAGTCTACAAGCTCATTTTTTGCAACAGCCTGCCAGTTTTTAAGATTTCATCTACGCTGGTGGGTTTTCAGCTCCAGTGGGAAGCTGAAATGGTGTGAAGACGCCAAAAGAATTGCTGCAGTTTCTTGTGAGACCTTACATTAAAAGCTATTTTCTTTATATTGTAATACTTTTGTGTTCTGAGTCTTTCCCATCCATAATATGAATCTATGACTCATAGTTCATGTTTCAAAACAGTGTCACATGCTAGACTTCCCTTTTCTTGCTTCATGAGCAAAATTACAAGGAGGAGAAAGACTGGGACAGCACAATTCAATGGAAAACTGAAAGTTAAGAGTTCATTCGATCTCCCAAAAGGACCACTTTGTTTTAAAACCCATTCTGGTTCCATTGATGAATATGTGACAGCAAACAGAAATAAATTAAAAGACCTCAGTATTCAAACAACTGAAAACCAGGAAATAAATAGCAAACAATATGAGCTAGAATTTATGAAGTGTAAAGTGCTGGTTAAAAAAGATAAAGGCCCAAAGGAAAATTCACAAGTTGCAGCACTAAAGAGAAAAGATAGTATGCTTTTTAGAAGAATATTATGAACAAAAGAAGTCTAAAAAGTGCATACAGCGCTTATTAGATGGAGATGGCTGTATGTTAGAACTGCATAAAAGGTAAGAGTGTTCAACAGATTTATTTCTAGTCTCTGAAAAGAAAGAGAATCACACACTTGCATCAAATAAGAATAAACCATGCACTCTTCAGGCTTTCTGCAGGAACTTTCTACAGAATTAGGACAAGGGGTTACCACAGCAACATGGTGCATGAAGCACTGCCTCAGCAACTGAACACCGACGTCCTAGATATGTATACAGCCAAGAGGTGCTTCTGCTACTTCCACTAAAGCCAATAATGCCACGCAGATAAAATAAGTTTGGGAATGAATGTACAGGAATAAAAACCAAGTCAGAAGGCTCATGGCTACTGGTTCTAAAAACATGGCTGAAAACAGCACTTGAAGTTGTTGAGCTGCACAGAACCATAGACCAAGAAAATGTTTCTTTTAAAAACTGGGGAAGAGCATATATTCATGGTCCCGCCTGGACCACGCCCTTTTCTGATCGTCTGTGGGCTCTCCTCTCCACCGCTGGGACAGAACGGCCCATCTCCACCGCTGCAGGAGGCTGGGGGCTCCTTCCCCTACCAGCCCACCAGCCTCATATGTGAATGAGAAAYGGGAAGAAGTTGGGGGGACAGCACTTGGCTGCTCAGGACAATCATGCTCTTTCCTTTCTCTTTCTCTTTCTCTCTGTAACACTTGAGAGTCCTCATGTGCTCTGCCCCTGTTTGAGGGAGGACAAAGACGAACCCAAAGCTGCAACCTTCCACCCCTCCAGCAGCAGGAGATGGGGCTTACAAGCTTGAGGAGCTTCAGGAGGAGGATAGCTAGGAGTGAAAGGAACAGAATTGCTGGGAAAGGGCAGATGTGGGCCTTGATCATTCACTTTCTTATGTCAGATAAGAGACTTTCTTATGTCAGATAAGAGACTTGGAGAGCAAGTCTTACGAGGAGCGGCTGAGGGAACTGGGACTGTTTAGTCTGGAGAAGAGGAGGCTCAGGGGAGACCTTATTGCCCTCTACAACTACCTGAAAGGAGGTTGCAGCGAGGTGGGTGTTGGTCTCTTCTGCCAAGCAACTAGYGATAGGACGAGAGGAAATGGCCTCAAGTTGCGCCAGGGGAGGTTTAGATTGGACATTAGGAAAAATTTCTTTACTGRAAGAGTSGTTAARCATTGGAASAGGCTGCCCAGGGAAGTGGTGGAGTCACCATCCCTGGAAGTATTTAAAAGACGTGTAGATGAGGCRCTTAGGGACATGGTTTAGTGGGGCWTGGTGGTGTTGGGTTGAYGGTTGGACTTSATGATCTTAGAGGTCTTTTCCAACCTTAATGATTCTATGATTAGATGCATTTAATCATTGCTGACATTAAGTCGTAATGAATCTCTGAACACTGGGGAAATCCAAAGGACTGAAAGACAGCTGCTATATGACAGTCTTCAGAGAAGGGAAACATAATGATCCAGCTAACCACCGGATGGCGAGACTGACATCCATCCCAAGCAAAATACCAGAAAAGCTGATAAGAAAGACGAATGACATCACTTAGCAGAATTCTATGGAATATCATGCTCTTTGGAGTGCAACTAGCTCACTAGAAGTTATCACCTCCAGYTGATAAAGGAATTCACTTGTATTAGTAAATCATTTAACTTAGGAGCACAACATTCTGATTTTAAAAAGCTACCATGAAGTATTATAGAGCACAGTTTCAGTAAGTAAAGAATTTGTCAAGTGACAGATCCAAAAAAAAGGAGGAGTAATCCTTGAGAAATCACTGCTAAATAGAAAGGCTTTTATAAAGATCTTGCAGGCATCAAGGTTCAACACAAAGCCATTGGTGATAACCTTTGCAAAATTATAAAAAGTTAGAAGAGTGGTAAATAATGCTGAAGACATAGTGAAATAGAGCAATCTGGAGTGCCCGGTAGGCTGTTTCTGTTTATCTACAATGCATTTTAATACCACCAAATGCAAACACTCGCATCTCAGAATAGGGAATGCAAGTCCTTGCTACTGAGTAGGGACTGCATCCTGAAATGCCAGTGATTCTTGAAAGGAATTAGGGATCAAAGTGAAAAATGAATACAATCCATACCCTGAGCTTCCAGGGAGGAGCTGCTGCAAAGGCAGCTAATGCAGTTGCTGACCTAAGTGAAGAGATTTTACCCCTGTTTACAGATATGATGAGACTGATGCTGGAACAGCATGTACAGTTCCTATGTAAGTGTTTTTCAAATAATGTTAGAAATTGGAAAGGGTGAGGAAAGAAGCTGAAAAAATACTCGCAGGCTGAAGAAACTGCCTTGCATAGAAAAAAGAATAAGGTGACTTGAGTAAAGTGAAGTACTTTCATGGGGAAGCTATGGGTGCTGAATTATTTTAATCTGAAACATAGCAAACACTTAGAAAGCGAAGCTGAAGCCAGATACATCCAAGTAAGAAATAAGGCATTAATCTGTTACATTGTGAGTATTTAAACACTGGGGCAAGCTACAAAGGATTTAATGGATCCTGCTGCCTTGAAATCACTGTTAGATGTCTTTCTGTAATGTACACTTTACCCTAACAGAAGTTATGCTTAAATTAAATACAAGCAGTTGGGCTGAATGCAGGCATACTCGTAAAAAAAAAATTTGGTAGCTTTGGTAGCTATAGGAGGTCAAATTACATTATCCAATAATCTCTCCTTTCATTAAATTTTATGAATCATTTCCTGCCCGAATGTGATCACATACCATGCATTCAATGCCTGAACTACATAAAAGGGCTGTGCAGACCACAGCTTCGAAGCGGCGCAGGTTTTGAAGAGGCAGCCTGGGAATAAGGAAGTTGTGTTCTCATCCCTACTGCACCGCAGAACCACAGCGCAGCTTCACAGGCAAAGCAAGAAGGGGATGGTGCTGGAGTACAGCTTGGCTTTTCACAGGATTATGTGTTGCTTCTACCTTGGGAGGCTGTGGCTCTGGAAAAAGACTTCCACTCGTGACGGCTAACCAACACAATAGAAATCTGCCTGCCTGCTGCCACTAAATTAATTGTGATTAGCACATTTCTGCCAAATGCTTTGCTTCTGATGAACGGTCATGTTTTAGGAGAAAATATGATAACAGCTTTGGACATATTATCTTTGCAAATAGCATGCAATACTCTGTCCAGAAGCAGCCACACTTCAAGAGAAACTGGAGCAAAGAGTCACAAAAATGATTAAAAGCTGAGAAAACGAGCCCCGCAGTCAGAGTCCAGGAGCACAAACTGTTCGGGTTATCATGAAGAACAACAACGGAGAACTTCCTCACAATAAGTAACTACATTATGTAAGCAACAAAGATTTCGTGACAGAGATCAAGCTAATTCTAGCAAGATCCGATTTGCAGAATTTGAGGCTAATTAAATTCAAACTACAAATAAATGAGGATAACTATTAAAATTATTTACCCAGAACTGTAGAGGACTCTCCATTACTGAGCAATTTTTTTATCAAGATGTTTTTGCTTAAGAAAACTATTAGACCTCTGTGGTGAAGAATTTGTTTAAGGATGTCTGGTGGTCCATGTTATACATGAGATCATGGTGGCTCTTTCTAGCCCTAAAATTTACTTTTCTGCCTCAATCTTCTCTCCAGTGAAAAAGGAAGAAGGTTAATTCACAAACCTGAAGAGTTGTTAGAAACATTAATTGACTAATGAAAAGGTATATAACGCTTGACTTACAGAGGGTGTTCTGCAAGTACCGGGGATCGTATGCTGGGCTTACAACACAGCTAAGGTTGTCTGACTTGGCATATATATAAAATCTCTCTTTAATTTCCTTTAAAGAAAATATGTACAAATTTGGCTATGTTTGGAGCTTCTGAAAAAAAATCCAGTTCGCGTGTGCTTGGAAGGCTTGTTGTAGTCTGACAGTTATCTATCGCTTCTGCCTGAGCTAAGCACACATCATCCCCTTCATTCCTCCTACAGGCATCTGCACTATACATATGCATCCCCATGCGCTTTACATGCCTCCCCTCGGAGCGGCAAAGGCAGAGCCAGGCTTTCCCTCGCGGTGTTCCTCCCCRTCCTGGTGTGCTCTCCCCACTCCAGCTGCTGCAGCCCAGAAACAAGGGACTCCAAATATAAGGCACGGGAATGAGGAGTCGGCTGTGGGAAGGACTGGGAGGCAGACTGAGATGAGGCAGGGAAGGGACAGAAGCAGACTGCTTGCGGTCCTGAGTCTCAGCATCCCTAAGACCTGCAGACAGATGCTGTGCTTCATAACACTCCAGAAGGGGACCATTGGGGAGCACTGCTTTTGAATTACCATTAGGACTTCAAAGTAACTATCCAAAATCTGGGATTTTTGCCAGAAATTAGGTGGCCTGCATCCTCCCTAAGGCATTCTCCTGCCCAGGTCTCCTGCGGGCTCCTTTGCCGCCGCTGCCTGCATTAGGAGAAGAAGTCTGAGCAGGCAGAGCCAGACCCCTGCCCCGCTCAGAGAGCTTAGCGAAGGATTCGGGGATGTGCAGGGGCTGTAAGAATGAGGGCTGCGTGATGCGAGGCACGCAACTACAGCCAGTGATGTCAGAGGCGTCAACCCTCATTTTCTGGAAGCCTTGGTCTTATTTCTAAAAGCGATGAGCATTCAGTGCCACAGCTGAAGGCACCCAGAACTGCACTCTGAATGAACGTACACCAAAGGCTGTGTCTTTGGAAAAATCACCTCCTGAGTGCCTAGAATTGAGTAAATGAGAATACATCTTTCAGATTTGTCTCTATGAATAAGACCATATGTCTCAGCAGTATAATAAAGATTAATTCAGCACTGGTTTTGATGTACTCAGATATTATAGTCGCAATTATCACAGAAGAGTCTGTGACAAAATTAATAGCACTGTGTTTGCACGGGATTTGAACARTGCATCATACGGAGCTGGGACCACAAGGTGAATGAGGATAATAAAAACAAAATACGCAATTTCTATTTTTAGTATGAGGTTAAGTTTAGTGCCTGTCCACATAGGTGAGGAATTCACATTTCATCTTTAACTCCTGGGTTTCCTAATTTGCAGGTGCTTGACTTTGAAACATGGCAGCCCTTTGCTACAGGGTGGGTATGCAGCTACACTCTTCAGGAATCTTTAGCAGAACAATAATTTCAATCACTATTCTTCCTCCACAAACTAGTTCATTTGGGGACTAAATTATCTCATCCGCCCTCCTTTCTTTATTTGTTTATATAAGAAAGCCTGAAATTAAGTTCAAGGAGACTTTTTTGAGCTTTGAGGATGTAAATAACTAACTTTTTTAAAAAGCTTAGATGCAGGGTTTTTTTAAAGTGATGTTTTAAAAATTAAGCTGTTTTTAGAACTTCTAACGTGCACTGTGTCACTTCAGGAAGGATATGGACCATAGCACATATAAAAACACACCAAAAAATCCGATTGGGCATACGTTTGGTACAATCCTTTATAGTTAGTGGAGTGGCATCTCTTTCTACCAGGCTTGACTTCGGTCCTCCGTTGTCTTTGCCACAGACCGTCTGAGGAGAATACGGGGTTGCCACAGCCGTTAGACTACCCTTTGCACAAAAAGGTGTGAGCAGTGATGAAAAGTTTTGCTACAGCTGGGGCATTTAAGATATTGTCTGAACCATAAGGCTTATTTGATGATTAACAAGACACTCAATCTCACGTTGCAGTCTTGCCCTCAGTAGGGATATTAGTGTAGCGTGTTTCACCTTTAAACTCTCAGGATGGTAATATCTTTGAGATCTCTGTCCCTCTGTTATGCTTGCTGGAACCTGACTAACAGGTCAAAAGAAGTAACTTCTGGAGACTGAAAAGCAGACACTGTGAAAGCATAAAGCATCATTCCCATAGCAAATTTGACTAGAAACAGTAAGATAGGTCAGTGAAATATTTCTGCCATGAATGTGTAGTGTAGCAGGACAGTTCAGCTGTCTTCAAACTTCAGCTAGTTCAGGTTCTGGGAGGACCTTTATGCTGGCAAGACAGAGCTCAGTACAAGCTAACAACTCCAGTATATTTATCAAGTGTACATATAACTTTTCAGATAGGTTCTACCCAGATTTAGGGTATGTCGTGATAAGGCTGCTAGAGCTAGTTAGTTCATCAAGTTTGTCTAGTTCATTAGTTTGCCTACACTACTCCACAACTGTAAGTGAGGGGTAAATGCCCTTAGACAAAAAGGATAACAGTATCACTTTGAATGGCTTGTGTTACTTTTTTCACAAGACACATGTAGCCCTGCATTGGCTGCTTTCCGTGTTGTTTCATCCTCATGCCCCACTCCCCTGTTCCACCGTAAGGTGCTACATGTTCCAGCACCCATACACCACCGTGATGGGGTGAACTAGACATGTCACTTTGAGTTGCAGAACTAGCCAAAGGTTGCAAATGCAACTATGAACTAGGAAGCTATGCTGGTCCTCCAAACCCTCGTGTAAGGTCACCAGCATTCCTGGTGCTACTTTCCCAACCACCTATGTTTTAATACCCTGCTTGTTTTTTCATCATCTTTTGATCATCTGGGGTTTGGGCTTCTCTTTGAAACACTAGAAGAATGATCTTTGATAAGACTATTTATCATCCTGCATCTACCAGGCCAAACTAGAAGTGTGGTGCAATTTTGGAGCAAATGCTAACAGCATGAGAAACCCTGAGTTATACAAAGGGAGGCTACAGACAGATTAGAGGATTGAACAGATGAGACAGGAAGAGAGAAACACTAGGAACCATTTTTAGGAGTTTTCTACTGTAAAGCCAAAATGGAACTAATTTAAATGGAATTTTTATCAGGAAAGGATTGCTTGTCAAAATCAGGGAGACTCTCCACAGAGCCAGTAAGCTGGTGATCCCCTCCTGCGAGTGGGCCAAGATCCAATTCCAAGTCTTTCGAAAAAGTCTGCTGTACACCATAACTGTACTCTCATTTCCCTGACTCCTCTACTCTTTTCCACAAAAGGCTTCTTAAAAGGTTTTAGTTGCACTCCAGTGCAGAATAGGAGTCAAAATATATGACAGCTCATATATTTTGTACATCTATTTTTTTCATATATATATTTTTCATATATATATATCATATATTTGTCTATTTCTGTATCACTATAGACAGAGAGACAGTGTGGAAAGAGAAAGAAGTGGCTGTCTCTGGCTCAGAGACACAGCCTGTCCTCAGAGGAGCCTCTGTGACACCAGGAGAACACAGCACAGCATTTTCCCCAAGAAAAGAAGCAAGAGAGGGCTGGATCTAAGGCCAACAAAATGGGGACCGACATCTTTATTATTATAAAAGTTATTATGAAACGTGTGTGTGTGGGAGTAGAAGAGCAGGGAGAAAAATGACTTAAAAACCTAGATGTAACATCACCTTGTTGGGAAGATGCAATCCCATTCTTCTCCTGGCTTTGCTCTTCTGTGTTCCTCCTCCTCAGTCATTCAGTGGACGAAAAGGAGAAGCAGAGGATGAAATGCCAAGAGCCCCATAACAGACATTCAGCAGAGCTTAGATATCTGAAGATCCACAGAAAAAAAGCCAAAAACTTTCAGGGAAAAAAGACGGTGTTTTTCTTAAAGCTTGAGATGGAAAATGGGAATGCAGAGAAAAATTAAAATGAAACATGAAATATTTTCTCCCAGAACTGAGCAAGTTATGTTAGCTTGATGCTTAAATTGACATTGTTATTATTGTTATTGCTGCAATTCAGTCTTTTAAAATGTTTTTGGTACTAGCGTAAGAAACACTGCAGCATTTGAAAGCAGCAGGTCACAGCTTAGAAACGCTCACCAAGAGCCAGGCTGGCATGTGAGTTGTCAAGATTTTGCTCAGTTCTTGCAAGTCTTCAGTTTAATGAAGTACATTAAAATCAGAATGAAAACTCAAAAGTTCCTGTTCTTTTCAGAACAGAATCTGAAGACTAAAGTAAAAATAAAACCTGATGTAGCTATTATTTTTGAGATTATAAAAGTAGCTAAACAAGTTATACTGGTTGAAAGGCTGGCTAGTTGTGTCTGCTACGATGACAAGGTGCTGCTCCAGCACCTTGGTTTGGGTACGTACTCAAATTTACTGCAGGTCCTTAACTATGGATGTATATGTATACGATTTCCTCTCCAGGAACGTGAATTTCTCCTTTGTAAGCAGTATAACATATCTACTCCTATTCTGTTTCTGAGATCTATGGACATATCTACCTTTTTTTGTCCATCACTTGACAATTTTTGGCACTTTCTATTGTAAATACTTTTCCTGTTTTATAGATACGTCTCCAGGGGAAAAAACATGTTTAAATACATTTGCAAGTTGTCTGCAGTACAACTCTGTCTTCTAATACTATTTATTATTACTATACTGTTACTACCCTAAAGCAATCAGTATATACAAATTTATTCTTATTAATATCCCCGGCAGTAGTGTTTTCCACGTGCTCACTAAATGTTCCATCATATATTTTTAGATTTTTTTAAAGAATTAAATTTAATTTTCATAAACATATAATGACTGCAAGTATTTAATTTTATATATTAGGGTAAGAGGTGGGGGAAAATTTGACCTCTTACCTTCAAAACTCCCAGAATTTTTTTTAGTCTCTAAGATAAAAGGGCAAACATTTTGTGGATACATCCTACCACAATATAATTTGTCATAAAGCATTTGCTACCATCCAAAACCACCCGACACTAATAAAGCAGCTAGTTTAACGTTTACTGATTCTCATCCACTCCTGAAAAGTAATAAACAGGAGTTTTTCATGGAGTGAAAATCATAGGGAATCTCCCTGATTGCAGGGTAGGGGAGAGCTCTTTTATCTGCTTTTATAGTATGCCTTCCCTCGCCGGTCCCTGAACACCCATCTATCCCAAGACAGAAAGATTTTGTTAATCATTACATCTTTGCAAATGGGGCTGAAAGGACCCTCAAGAGATCATATGGAACATCCTTCCTTGTTTTATACAGAAGCAGCTGTACCAAAACCATTCGGAGGTTTCAGATCAGAGAAATGGCTTGTGAGCATGAAAGCCTTGTCTGTTTTTTCTAGCTAAATCAATTGATATAACAAAAAAGCGCCACATCTTTCTAGTCTTTTCCATTCTTACATGCTTAGGCCATCGTAGCTGCAACAACACAGCTGTTAAACCACTCCCCAAAGCTGCTTATACTGAAGAAGTATAGTTTCTGTGAGTACCCCAGAGATTTTATTCCAGCGTTTAACCATTACTAAAATCACAAAATTTTTCCTAAGCATCTTAATCTAAGTTTCCCTTACTGCAACGAAAGATTGTAACTAACTTCTTGCCCTAGCTGACAAACCTTAAACAACAGTTTAAGTTCAACGAACCTTGCAGCTAACCCTATATTTCTAAAGATTTTTAACTTCTTTCCTGTTACTCTTCCCATCTCCAGACTAAACAATTATTTTAGTCTTTTCTTGTAAGTGATCTTCTCTAGGTATCTGATCATTCCTGTTGCTCTCCTCTGGACTCTTAATTTGGTCTGTATTTTTCCTCAAGTACCCTGCTCCCAAATGAGCGCAATACTCCAGCTAAGGGCCTACCTGGGCTGAGTAGGGCAAAAAGATTATTCATACATCTTAGAAAAAACACTCCTATTTTTACACCCCATTGTTCCGTTTACCATATTCACAACAGTGCGATGCTGCTGACTCATGTTTAGTTTGTGATCCACCAAATTTCCACATCATTTTCTCCTTAGCTCGGGTTGCCTAGCCAGCCGTTCCCCATCCTGTATTTGAGTACGTGGCTATTCCTGACTGAAGAGAAACTTTTGCACAAAACCTTACAGACTCGCATCCTGCTTGGTTTTCTGGAGGTTGTTACTGTCAAAAATCACTCTGACTTTGACTCTAGTCTGCCAGGGTGCCTGAAACCTGTTTCAGCTTGGTGACATCTGCAAGCTGAATGCCCACATGCTCCGACCCGTCATTCGAGCCATTCATGCAACAGGGAACAGCTCTGACAGACCCCTGTGGAGTCCCAACCTGAATGACAGACTTCTCAACATACCCCTCCAAAATCTCTAGTACCTGTATTCTTTGTCCACAGAACAACCTCAGCAAATTTTGCTTCTCTAGAAATGGCCCGCAACAAGAAGAAAACACAGTGTTTGTGGAAGGATTCCTCATTTGAGGACAAGGAGAGGAAGACTCAATCTGAAAAGTGCACTAGGAGTTCTCAGACATCAGAAAAACACATTTTGGAGAAGCAAATCTCTGTGAAAGACAATGAGGCCAAGAAGAGCCCGCTTTCCAGACAATGCTGCCATGACTGCAAGGTGAGAGCATAATATTTGGATTTTCAGCAAAATAAAAAGTTCGAGAGGCTACTGAGCATCATGACTCCCAGGGATTAGTATACTACCAAATGTAGCAAACAGCTCATGGGAAAGTGAGACAATGACCCCAAAACTGCCACGTATTCAACTTCACTCTGTCTTAGCTCCAGTGTTACAGAAGAGGAAGAAATCCACTAACAGTGGATTTTTACAGTCCTAATGGGTGACAAAATTTGATTTTACGTTAGCACACGTTTTCAGCAAGCTAAACCTACTGAAATGACCACCATTTAGCATCAATACAAATAAAGTTCAAGAATAAGGAATAAATATTTAATATATTTAATGCGTGCATGGATATTGCTCTTGAATACAGAGCAATAGCTCTGGTGCACCAGGCACCACTGCAGTCACAGGGCAGGTCAAATACATGATTGCAAACAACATGTTTTGCAGCCCCAGCTTAATAGACTGCATCATGGAAATTATTTATTCTTTGTCTGCAGATGCAGCCTTGCTTCAAAACCCTAGACAGTATGGTCCAGCCCAAAGCGATCGCATCATCCGACAAGTACCTGGGTTCAGACTAAATGCTCTACTTGTATACACTCATGTTAAAGGTGTTCCACTAACCTAAGCTAAGCGCAACCATCTTGCACAATTTTACACCACCATCCTGCACTGGCCCTGCTGCTGCATACCAGAAGGCACCTATCAGAGGGAAAGGGTAAGATCCAGAATAAGGTTTCCAAAACAAAGGTAAAAGAGATACACTGGGTTTCTTGCGATTGTAGCTGCACGCCTGCATACCTGAGGATTGCACTTGAGTGAACAGATTCTACCTTGTCTACGCTGAAATGGTTGTATCACACACTGGCACTAGGGACCTCAGGGGCTGATAAGTATTTGGGATGGATTTAGTTGACATTATGTTGGCATCATTTTGTCCACCCCACCTGTGCAATCCTGTAAGTCCATCCATTCAAGTTTTGCAGTTACCCATGTCATATTTGTTATGTTGACAACAGCTCAACGCAGCCTCAACTGCTATAGAAACCTCAAAGATCACAACCCTGAAGGTAAGTTGAACTAAATCCAAAATGACTGCCAACAGCTCTGTGGGAGCTCTGGACCAATAGAGCAATGCAAACATGCTCCTAAAGCATTTCCATCTCAGGATGTTCAGCCGGTCTCTAACTCTGAGTCAAATTCCTTGCAAAGCACCTCGAAATTTTCATTCTTCATGCAGACCCAGGAGTCTGCATTAGGGTCATCTTCCTCTTAAAAAAAGCATCCGCTTGGTACACCTAAGGCTGCATAGTTGCCCCTGTGTCCGCCTTCTTTGCTTTGACCTCAAAATATTTGTAGAAATCCTGGTCTGCGTTTCCTAGTAGCAATTTGCATAGAGGGCCAACAAAGAAACTGCTTCTCCCAAAGCAGCAGTTCTTGCTACTGCTAGCCAAGTACGGCCAGATTTATTTATATATATATATTTTAGCATATACCTCTGAGATATAACTAACCTTCTCGTACCAGCAGGTAACTGACAGGAAATGAATTTCTGGGGCGAAGACAATTTTTTGCTTTTCTCATCTCGTTGCAGCGGTGCCCCGTTCTGAGCATCGGCGAGCACTGCACTGCTGCAAAGTCCTCCTGTCCTGCTTGCCATGGCCATGTGGTGACGGTGACCACCACCAGCGAGCTGTCGCAAACACGGCAGTTAGGCAGTAATCGTGTGGGAACATTCGCGTTGACAAACGTCCCATTGCCTTACCTCATGGCCGAACCGATGACGTCTTCACTCTGCCTGTACCAGGGAAGCAGGCAGGCRCTGCCTGCTGTCCAGGTAACCCCATTCAAGTGGGAGCAGCCGGAGTTGAGCAAAATCACACTTGTGCTGTTCAGGCAGATTGTGTTAGCAGTTGATGAATTGTGGTTATCTGAGCTATAGCTTATTCCTCATGGGTAAGCCAACTCAAATTGAAAACATCACCACTCTTCAGCAACGAGTTTGTGTGTGTGGACATGAGTCAAATTAGAAGCAATGTCTGAGTTAGGACTCCAGTTTTTCCACAGTGAAGACAAGCCCATGTTATCCAAATCACCCCCTTCCCGGGACTCAACTTTATTGGTTATTCAAACATTACTGTAAAAAAAAGCCCTGGCTGTCACTTCCTACCCAAACTTGGCAATTCCTTAAATTTTCCTCCAAAATCTGCTTTGTCCTAGCTGTCTCTGGGCACAAAGAGACACTCCCACATCCTTTACATTCCAGTTGGGGCTAATTGAACTCACATGTCAGCATGAGTCAGCAGTAATTACCAGGAATATTAAGGAAAGATTTGGCACCAGACCTTGGTTATTCAACAGCAGAGCCCCCACGTTTAGTGGGGTCTCGGCTTAAATCAAGCCCCTTAAAAACACRACAGCAAAAGCTGTACCAAAGTCTCAGTCTAGTTCAACTATGTATAGGCAGCTTCTGATATTGAAAGTGTCTTTACTATATTTTTAGATATACCTACAGAAAGGCAAATCTAATGGAAAAATCATTTCTGACTACTAAATCCTCCACGGTGGAGTTTAAATCTGTTTATACGCTGAAACCGATGAATCAATATTAGACCGGCTGGCTGGTTTTCGTAAGCATCCGCACTGCAAACAGGGCCTAGTAATGCATTTCCTCCTCACAATTCCTGGGCAGAAATCCGAATCGATGGGAAGTTGAGGTAATAACGTACCTCCTCCTCCCACGGCTCATTTGGAATAAAAATCCTGAAACCACAACAACCCGGATTTTCCACATGCGAGTGTTCGTTTCCCCGCCAAAACAGTCCCCCTCAGTACACCTTCACCCTACGGGCTGTGGAGCCTTGGGCTTCCAGAGCTGAAGACTGGAGGTGTTTACCCACTAGCCCAACGCAGCCCCTAGAAACCCAATCCTCTCCTCGAGACCAGAGGACACCCAAATACACTTTTACGGTCACCGACTGAAAAAAAGAGGTTGTCACAAACATATATACTGATGCAGAGATGCGGTGGATGTGGCAGTGAAAAGTGAGGACTGTCTCAGCCCGTGCTCAGGCAGGGGGTGCCGGCAGGAGCAATGGCGTTAAAGTTACTATCCAAACCTTAACGGGTAACTCTTTCTGGTTCTTAACAGCTACGGCATTAGGTACTTTGTTTTTCAAGGAAATAAATTCTTGCTCTTGGTTGCAAATTAACCGAGTGTCTTGCCAGTGAATTTGATCTTGTCAGTCATTAAGTCTCTCGCTTAAATGCAACGATTTAGTCTTAGCCCTGGATAATAACACTCTCTACGGTTTGTAAAGGAGAACTGTTTTATTTTATCTACTGCAAACATATGTGCATCAACATTCTTCTCAACAGACTACTTCTGAGCCCAACCAGATCAGTCAGTTTTATTTAAATCCAGTCCCAGTTGTCTTTTTGAAACCTCCAACTACCAAACAACGTCAAGCATATTCTTGGGTTTTGCTGGTGGGTTTTGTTTCCTTTTTTTTTTTTTTTTTTTTTTGGTCTTAATAGTCTATCTCTTAGAAACTCACTAAATGACGCACAAACGCTGTCTTCAGGAAAAAAAAGTTTTTTACGTGATATAACTTGGTTTTATGCTATTTGCATTTTTCTTTAATAGAGACATAAATCTACAGCTTCACCCGAAGACGTACGAAATTCTTGTTTACTAAACAAAGTAATGCAAAGTCAGAAAAAGCACCGGAGCCCGTACACACGCTTCGCCCTTCCCTCACTGATTTTTTGCCCTTTGGTATGTCAAACTGAAACACAACAAGAATTTTTAGCTCTGAAGTTATAAACCACTGAAAATGAAGATTTTCAGGGGAAGTACTGGCTGACCCCGAAGCATACCCACCCTCTTCAGTGCCAAGCGAGTGCAATTCGGGCTTGAAAGTGGCAACGTGAAACTTTATTTCACTTGCTTTCCCCCCGAAGGTCTCTCGAGGTATCAGTGGAACGGATGGGTGAAGCCAGATGTGGCCAAGGTGCCACGGCAGAGCCCTCCGCCCCCCCCGGTTTCAGCCCTCGGGACAGCGGGGCAGCACCCCGGGCATCCCCCGCCCGGGGACCAGCGGGCACCCGGCACCTCCCGGGGCTTTCGCGTGGGAGCTGCGGACCATCACCCGCGCTCGGGTGGAAGAAGCAGGGTGCGTCCTGCGCGGCTGCGGTCCCACCGCCGCCGAAGCGGCCGGGGGGAGGGAGTACCGACACCCCGGCGGGGGGGGGGGGTCGGGGGCGAGGTGGCCGGAGCCGACGGTCCCCCGGTCCCCCCGCAAAGCCCGGGCTGAAGCCTCGCCTGCCCGCCGCGAGCTCTCGGGATGCAACGACTTACCCCACGGTCCCCGCCACGACCCGGGGGTGCAAAGTTTCTCCGAGAGAGGAGCAGCCCCCGGCCGCGGCGCAGAGCGGGCGGCCGAGGCGCGGCGGCGGTGCCGGGGCGGAGGTGCGGGAGCGGGCGGCGGGAGCGGGACGGAGGGCGCCGGGGGTGGGGAGGATGCTCGGCCGCCGCTTCCCTCGTGATTCAGGTGGCGGGCTGGCGGCCGAGTGACAGGGCGAGCCGCCGGCTCCCCGCTCGCACGCGATCCCCGGCCCGCCGCCGCCGCCGTCACCC